>JARFIY010000341.1:600000-810000 GCA_036346155.1 Sinelater perroti
CTGCCTTACTGCGTGATATTTAAGCAATCAAGATTGGTCCAGGGGCAATCTAGCAATTTCTACATTCCTCGAATCTTCGCACGTGCACAAGCTCGACCATGACGACTGGGTGGCGACAAAATCTGCGGCTGCGAACGTCTATGCTACGGTGCGCCTACGGGGGCTGTTCGGTAATTCTCTATAACATTAATTAAAATTTGGTAAACAATGCCTCATTTTTTTCAATTTTCTGTATTGAATTATTAAATTTTTAAGCCTTTAGTTGACCAGATTCGAAATTTAAAACGGTTATTTAAGTATTCTCTAAGAAACCCTTATATTTTTTATAATACCGTCTATGGTGTTATTGGATGTTTTTAAATTTGGCTTGGGTTTTCCATTTAAATAGAAAATTTACAAAACAAGATCATCAAATTAAGATTATCAGTTCTGTCAACACTAAATTACTTCTAGCGTTATTACTTGAACTTGTCAAATGGCTAAAGAAATTCGAAGAGAACTTTCCTTAATGCCTAATTCCCGGAACATGCAGCTCTTTTATTATTTTGTGCTGTTATTACTATTTCTAATATTTTCAGGATTTCACTTATCTTCTTAATAGTGAGGAATATGCTACAAAATATTAATCATTTAGGACAGCCGTAATATTTATAATTACAAGGAGTGGTTTTCTAAATTGAATATACTTTTATTTGCCATTATTAACAATAATAATTCTATAAAGTCGTTTGGATCTACAAGGCTCCCCTCGAAAAAACGTGTGATTCGAAGTTTCTTGATACACAACGGCCAAAATTTTAACCCCCTTTTTACAAAAGTGAATATCGTTCACTCCCTTATAACACACTCCCCCAAACCATTACAGTTACTGGATGATGACCTCTCTGAACTCTTGGAGCTAGCTGAGGTGCTTCTTTAGACGACTTATTTAGTTTGCTCAAAGATTCCTCCACTGAAAAAAAATGTTCATTCGTAAACAAAATTTTTCTATGGCCATCATGGGTGTACTGAGTTAACAACCCCTTTGCTGTTTCTGTCCTACCTTTCTTTAAAGCAAATGTCCCGTATTTCTTTTGGGCAGAGTTAGTCCTTGGTCTTGCTTAATAACACGAGACAGTGAGGTTTTGTAAATCTTCTGCTTGTGAAGATTTTGTTTAATTCAGACACTTACGGCTTCGATTGCTTGAAGAGTCCGAACTGAACGCGGTCTTCCAGATCTTTGACGATCCTCGATACCTCCAGTCTCATTAAACAATTTTTATAGCCCTTTACATTCATGTAGCTAATACTGAGAGGATGCAGGATTCTAAAGGTTACACTTTTATAAGTTCAATACAGCAATAGGATCTTTTAAATAACAAAACCTGACAAGAAACACAATGCAACTTACGACTTTAAGACTTAACGTTTGTAATCGTGTGTTAACATCGTATATATCTTGATGATGTGTAAAGCAAGGGTATATTTGATTTTGTGACCGTATTTATGGAAATACTGGGTATTTAGCGAACGAAAAATTGAGGTTTTTATTTAAAAAATAATTTCGAATAGTCCAATTGTCTACTTTAAAATTTTAAAAAATTAAAACATACGGACGGATCCGGGTTCCATTCCTGGAGTTCTCTGATGCCTGGGGGGTGGCCTACTTAGTCACTGAAAATAATTATATATCTGTGTTCACTCAAACAAGGGGTAATAATAGCGGTCGTCAAAGGCGCGATGCTTATCACATCGCCCCGAATCAGACTTGGTGCGCGACGACCGCGCAGTAAAGTCGGACATATGAAAGCCTTACCCTCTCAGTTTATAGGCCGTGCTCTCACAGGGGTGTTAGAACCTTACCATTATTATTAAAACATATACCTTGGGCCATACTACTGATATACATTATACACTCCGCGCAACACGATTACGACCACTAGATTCTTGTTAAACTTTCAATAAAATCTCTTAATCCAGTTAATTTCTCAAAATAGTATACATATATACATCATCTGAAGCATAACATAAGCACTGTGTACGTACAGAAAATGGCACCTCTTGGATCCGACAGTGCATAATTTAATGCAACAAATGCGCAACATACACAAGGCGTGTCCGAAAAACAAAACAAATTGAAAACACGTGCCCGAATGAGAGGGCAAAAGTGTCTAGCTGTCGAGAAAATTGAAAAATCTATTCGTTCCATTAACAAAGATATACTTCGAGAACTATTTGCACCATGAGTGAGCGGTTCAATCAAATAGCCTAAAAAGTATGGAAAATGTTTTAAGGGGTGTACAAAATCAGCTACAAGTAAGGGAGAAGCTCGGGCTATACTACGCGAAACATCGAATTTATTGTTAGCAGTTGGACAAATCGTAAAGTGTGGCCCTGCGGTTGAGACATCTTGCTACAGTGCGGACGGATCCGGTGTGGCTTACTTAATCACTAAAAATAATTGAGTATCTGCATTCGCTTAGAACAAAGGGCAACAGTGCGTTACTTGTCACATCGCCCCATATCAGAGATGATGCAGGCTTCAGAAATTAATTAAGAACTGTTCCCTATTCATACGTGGAAACATTCCATGGCAATCTGCTTTAAAGGCGTTGCATTGCTCTACACGTTTGCGATTTACTTATGCTTTTGCATGGGTTGGATACGGGAGTGGCAAAATTGTATTTTATGTGATGACAAAAATTCAGTTTAGATGGTCCGTAGAGGTTTTTCCATTATTAGCGTGATATACTTATAAAGGAATTGATTTTATCACTACAGTCGGCTGATTTTGGTTCATTCATGGTATGAGGAGCCATATATTATAATATACTAATTTATTTGATACTAGCGATACGCAGGCAGGACTCAGAAAAGTACACACAATTTTTGGGACAGGAGAAAGACAAATTTTCAAATGCTATTTACCTACTATAGCATTTGAACGTTTATCTTTCAACAAGACAACGTCTTCAATTAGCTATCGCTCTCCGCGACCTTTAAAATCATAGAAAACGATTGTGGATGGTTATCACGAAAATCTTATTTAAATACCAAACATTTCAGTTGCTCTCAAGAATTACATCAGGTACTTAACAAAATTGGTCTGAGCTTTCCATCTACTATTTGAGGATGCTGTGTAATTTGAGTTATGGTCAACGGTAGAAGTACACATTTAACTACGACAAAGTATCCATGTACTGGATGCCAGATAAACAAATTTTTTGAAAAAATAATTATAAAAAAGCTATTAGACCCAAAAATTTTAATCTGGGATATTATAATAGAGTGATAATTGACATTTAATGAAGAAGGTTTTCGAAGTGGGCACCTTCACTAGTGCACGTTGCATTCGAGTTTTAAAGGCCATTATAGCCTTATGCTAAACACGGCCTGAGGTGCCTTAGATTTCACATGTGATCCAACTTTTGAGTTTCACGATGCTATTGATGGGAGTCTGATGCACGCCATCTTTCAAATAACCCAGAGAAAAAAACACGGGGGTTGAGATCCTTGTGCTGTCTTTTCGGCATCTGGAAATCAATTCGAAATTGTTCGCAGTGCGATGGGGGATGACTCCGTCTGGTTGGAACCAATAGTCGCAATTTCAAAGAAGAATTTCTTCAAAATTTCATCTCAATAGCTAGTTTCGTTCACTTTTTCCTTCTAACTTCAGTCAGATGAGAATTTTTAATAGCACACGTCACTGAAATGAATGCGTTTCACAACTCATTAGCAAAATTCCCTCTTTGGTGGAAATTGACCCGTGTGAGTGGCTATTGCAGTTGGATCTTATAAAGGAACATTTCCAAATCAGCTTTCAGGCTCTTTCTGACTACCCAATCGCTCATATTGAGATGAGCTACTAATTCTCTGGAGAAAGTAGTGGGCTAATTTTCATAGAGCTCGCGCACTATCTCAACAGCCTCGGATATAGTTACTGTTCGGGGGCTTTACTACCGGGCGCCCGTGCGCCTTTACAAAAGATGCTTAACTTAGCGCCACCACTGAATCAGAGGCGCTGCCCCCCTCTCGCGCTCGCGTGTGGCGCTGCACAACATTCAGCGGCAGACTTGACTCGAGTTCGTCGAGCCTTCAAGACGTTTCGCAAGTACGCTGCCTTCAAGGAAAAGGGGACTGCATGAGAAGGACACCGTTCAGTGCGGAATCGTGACGATTGTTGTGTATGCGTCCTCTTGTGTTGTAGAGGCAGTGTGTGTGCCTTGGGGAAGGAGTCCACGGAGCGATCGTGACCCTTCCACGGCGTAGCGCCTAGCGCTCCCGCGCCCTCAGTGGCCATGACCGTCTCGCTGGTCATCCGCCCAGGCGGTGCGGTGACCGTGCATGATAGACGGTACGACGCACACACACGTCCCGGTAAGAGAGCTCTCGTTGCGTGCGAATAGGTACCTCGCGGCTTAGCGTAATTGCGTTCGCGCCTCTGCGGCGTTGCGACACCTTTGGTTTGTATTGTAATTTACTATTGTTCCTTTAGTATAAGTTTTGTATCTAGTTTAAGTTTTACATCTACGAATAAATACTCCTCTTGTCCCGGCTTTCCTCTCAATTCACGAGAGGTTTTATGCCTAAGCAAGTAGTAACTTTCGCGTAATCATTTGTGTTTTATCCTTAACTAAATATCACCCTTACAGTATCTTTCAATTAACAATTTTTAACTTTAGCAGTATCTGGTTACTGGGTTGTATAGGCAATTAAACAGTTACAAATTTCAGTTATGTACCTGGTCCTATTAGTATTGCACGGAATGTACATCTAATCTTAAAAAATCCCATGTATTAATAAGGCACGTCAAGGAAATTCAGTTTATAATACATTTGTCTGATAATTTTGCAGTCAAGCATTAAGTTATACTTTTTAATGTTTTGTAAGTAAACGTACAGACAGTATGATTTATTATAAAAAACAATGCATTTTTAAAAATTTTAAAGCTAGTGACAATGGAAAATTTAATGAATGAATAATTAATTGAGTTTTTATGACGAAAACTCACCCATGCCTTCTGAATTTCATACGTCATTTCCTTATCGACTCGTTGCGGTTACTAATCAAATACTATATCCAGCTTAATTTTATGGCCCATCAGGCACCAACATTTTCTAGAAAACCTGTCTTACGTACGATATTGTTTAAGACTATTTTGTATTACTTTTTTTGCCAAAATCAATTTTAGCATTATAATCTTCAGTATGTTTGTCATTTGTCTGAAACAAAATAGTTATGAATTTTTTTCTGTACTTTGTTGAGGCAAAAACTCTGAAAGTATTTCTTATTTATTCTACTATATACAGTCAGTTAAGTAAGAGCGAGTTCGGGTTAATATGGAGAAGTAATTATTTAAAAACATTTTTAAATATACAAGGTTTGTTCGGAAAGTAGTGCGCCCATTTTTGTTCTAAGAAAATTATTGAACCGATTCGTACAATTACTTAATAATCTTCGAAACACATCCCTCCTGCTTCAACACACTTGTTCCAACGACATTTCCATGCTTCATATGCGTCCTGGAAGTCCTTCACTGGGATTTCCTTTAATAACCTTGTCGTAGTCGCCTTGAAGCTCTCCAGGGTTCCCAAATGCTGTCCTTTGAGGGATTTTTTAATCTTCGGGAACAAAAAGAAGTCGAGCGGGGCCTGTCAGAACTGTAGGGCAGCTGGGGGAGCGTTGAGATTGTTCTTTTGGTCATCGGTGAGCACTCTCGGGACAAGGTTGGCGCGCACCTTCTGCATTTGAAAGTTTTTCGTCACAATCTCGGGCACATTGGTTTTCGGAATGTCAAGTATTTCTGACATTAGGCGGACACTCAATCTTTGATCAGAGTTCAACTATTCGCGCACTTTGTCAACCGAACTTTCATCTCGCGACGTTGAGGGGCGACCTGATCGTTGTTCGTCGGCGACCTCCTCACGACCCTCCTTGAACATTTTATGCTACCTTTTGCATTGTGAATATGACATGCAGTCCTCATCAAAAGCCTTCTGAAGCAACTCAAAAGTCTCCGACAGCGTCTTCTCAAGTTTGAAACAAAACTTTGTAGCGTATCGCTGCTCGAGAGTTTGTTCCATCTTAATTTCGACAGAGCACTCACACAAGGGTTCACTGAAACAGGCACTGTGACGCTCCAGGAGTTCGGAGCTGACTGGCGCGGGTCGCGCTGTTCCCAAGACTCCCCCCTACGCTTCCGTGCAAGCGGTAACACTGTGCGACGGATAGTCGCGGCAAAGTTTCAAAGTGAACAATTTTCTACCACGAAGCTTGTGGTTGGTGTATGCCCACACATTATGAATCGGATTTGCATCGTGCGACTGTGACGACCAATCAAGTGTAACTATGCCAGACGGGTCTTTCCACTCGATGCAAAGCTTGCTACGTTGTTTGGGGTTCTCATACAGGATTCAGTCCTCGTTCCAATCCAACGTTGGGCAATCGATAACAAATATTTCTTATAAATGTCGAGCAGCCCCAAAAATGCACTTTAGTGGATTTTTAACGGTCCGCTGTACCAAACTGTTAGTTGAGATTGACCAGGCTAGTGAGATGATAACATATCTTCAAACAAAAGCTTCGTCCGTATAAAATTACGTAACTCCAATCTCGTTCGATATTGTCCTTTGCCCAAGCGAGTCGTTTTGCCACATGATTTCACCTAACTACGAAATTTGATATCATGCGCACGGAGATGAATTCGGATAGCTACGTACGATATATCTAGACCTTTCCGTTTCAATTTTGCTGCTCCTTGACGCAATGTTAAGCTTGGGTTCCGCGAAAGCAAGTTCACGACCTGTTTTTCGACTTTAGGGGACACTTTGCCTATCGAGCCACGTTCCAATAAGGTTTCGACCGGTTTTTTTCTTTATATCGCTACACTCGCTTGCTGACGAATATTTTCGATTTTTTCATGTACTTAGCAGCTGTTGCACGAGACATTTTCGGACCATTCGGGAGGGTACAGAGGAACCCATCTTCGTAGCGCGACGCGTACGCTCATGGTGCTTTATGTGTTTCTCTAGCAAGAATTCAATGCCAACTGAATCTTCTGTACCAAATCATCGAGGACAAATGTTTCCTCTAGCGACTCACGAAATAATTAGGGCGATACTTTTAACTAACTGACTGTATGCCTAAAATGTGCAGTCTTTTTTGTAGCAAATCTTTCACTATCGATAAGCTACTTAACATGCAACATGGAATAACCGTTCGGCCATTAGTCCAGTCCAGTGAGGCAAATTTCTCAGCCATGAAATTTTTTATCTATCTACCTGCTCCTTTCCTTTAATTTCCCCATTTAGAGTTAACCGTAGTCATGTTTAATATTTGTAAATTTGTTTTTTTTTGCCCAAGTAATTTTGAGAATTTTGTGGTAGCACTATAATTCAAAACTTTTGGTGTCCAGATTTTGCAGCCGTATAAGATAGACCAAGCATCCTGTTTGTATGTTTTGTTAGTACGTTTCATTTAACATTGTCCGAAGATCTTCCAGGCTTTCATTCAAAATTTTTGTGTCGTCGGTATATCTTATATTCGTAATACTTATACCTTTATTTTTGATTTTTTTTATGTCTATTTTTATTATTAAAAAACATATGCTCAGTTTCTTTCACTGTTAGGTATTGATTCCAGGACAAAGTCTTCACTAAGGTAATATCTTTGTCAATTAAACCGATATGCTGAGATGTGTCAATTAATTTCATGTTTTGTACTCGGTCAAATGCCTTCTCGTAGTCAACAAAGCATAGATATGTTGGTTTGTGTAGTTCCCAGCATTATTGTAATAAAATCTGCATACAGGATAAAGCTTCACTTGTTCCATAGCCTTTTCGAAACCCCTTTTGGTCATCTATTATAAATTCCTTACTCCTTTTTTACTACTCTAAGCAAGAGTTTGAGGATGTGATTCATTAAATTTATCAATCTAAAATCATTCTATGCTTAATGGTGTGAATGTTGAGCGAATTCATTTTCGTGGAATTTGTCCTTTTTAATATATATTTTTTATAAGTTTTGTTAAGTTTCTTATGTTTCTGTTGTTGATATTTTAGCCATTTAGTTAGAGTCTGGTCTGGACCAAGTGCTTTATTGTTTTTGACTCATTTCTTCTTTCAGTATATTTTGACCTACTTCAGATACCATGTTTTTGTTTCTTTATGTCTATTACCATCAGATAATTTGGATCTCCTTTTTACTTCTTCTTCTTCTTCTTTCTCTTCTCCCATTTTACCTCACGGTGTTGGGGTTTTGAGCCATCGGTTGTAAGCGTTTCTATCCCTTGCCAGGATCTTTATTTGTTCTATGGTCTTGCCTCTTTTCCTTGCCACTTCTCTGATGTTGTCTTCCCATACTTTTCTGGGCCTTCCTCTGGGACGCTTTCCTTCATCTTTCATTGCAAACACTTTCTTGGGGTACCTTGTCTCACTCATTCGTACCATATGTCCAAACCATTGAAGTTGTTTTAATTCTGTTTTCTACTAAGGGTTCCTGATCTAGTTCGTCTAGTACACTGCGATTCCTTACACGGTCTCTTCTTGTTTTTCCAATTACCCGTCTTAGGTACTTCATTTCTGTTGCTGTTATTTTTGATCTGTGTTTATCTTGCATTACCCATGATTCGGCTCCATATGTTACGGTAGGCACGTAGATTGTTTTATATAAGTGCATTTTTGCTTTTCTACTTAATTCCTTTTTTCCTATTAAGGTATTGTTTATTTGATAGTAGACTTTGTTAGCTTTATTTACTCTGCTTCTTGTTTCTTCGTCAATTTTCTCATTTGCACTTATTCTTACTCCTGAGTATTCAAGTTCCTCTACTTCCTGCAATTGTCTTCCTTCTATCTGTATTTGCATTTGCCTTGCTCTTTCGTTTTCTTCTCGCGATATTTTCATAATTTTACTCTTGTCCGTATTTATCTGCATCCCCTTCTTTTCCAATCTGTTCTTCCATGTTGTTACTTTCCTTTGCAGTTGTCCTTCACTTGTTGCGATCAGGATTATATCGTCGGGATATAGTAAGTCTTGTGTCAGTACTGGGTATAGATTCAGGTATCCCAGGCTAGTATTTCTAATGTCTTTTTTACATTGTTCGTTTATGTAATCCATATATATTACGAAAAGTAGGGGGCTGAGACTATCCCCCTGTTTTATGCCCTTTTCCATCTTGAATTCCGTAGATGTTTGCCCGTTTAGTCTTACTGAGCCGGTACTATTGGTATTTACACTTCTTATTACTCGTTTTAATTTTGGGCTTACCTCCAGATGGTCTAGTGCTTTCCATATATATATTGGCGTGGTACTTTGTCGAATGCAGATTTTAAATCTAAGCATGCCAAATATAGTGTTTTGTTTTTATCTATTCTTTTCTCTGTTAGTGTTCGAAGGGTAAATATGTGATCGTGGGTTTGTCTCCCCGGTGTGTATGCTGCTTGTTCATCTTGTATTTTATTTCCTATTTCTACTCTTAGTCTGCTTTCTAAAATTCTTGAGTATACTTTGAACGCTACTCCTGATAGACATATAGCTCTGTAGTTGTCACTATTTGTGGAATCTCCTTTTTTGTGTGGAGGTACAATGATATTTCTTCTCCATTCATCTGGTATATTCTCTGTGTTCCAGGCTTTCTGAAAGATTTGTTTCAGCCATTGTACTAGTATGGGCCCTCCTTTTTAGCATTTCTGCGTTATTCCGTCTTCTCCGCGGCTTTTCCATTTTTGCTTTCATTAGGGCCGTTCTTATTTCTTCTTCAGTTATTATTCCACTTCTTCCTGTTCGTTATTGTCTTCTGCCACTATTTGTGCATTTCTATCTCCTTGAATTTGGACGTGTAATGTTCCGCCCAGGCTTGTAGTATGTCTTTTGTTTCCGTTTGCAATTCACCAGCAGCATTTCTTATACTTCTAATCTTTTGGGTTCTATTTCCTTTTAGTCTTTTAATTATATTCCAAAATTGTTTCTGGTTGCTTATATAGTTGTCTTCAATTTTCCTTCCGAAACTTTCCCAGCTCTCTCGTTTGGCTTGTTTCACTGCTTCCTTCGCCTCATTTCTTTTTTGTGCATATATTACTCTATCTCCATTTGTTTTTATTCTTGTATATTTTTTCCACGCCTCTTTTTTCTCCTTAATTTTCTTTTTCAGTTCCTCATTCCACCATTTAGTTCGTTTTGTTGACTATTTTTGTTCCGCATATTTCTTTTGCTGTTGTTTGGAGTGCCGCTTTGAGTTTTTCCCATGCTTCATTAAGGGTTTGTTGCTGGTTGCTATTTTCATATTCTTTCAACTTCTCTTGGAGTCTTTCCTCGTATTATCTTCTTATATTTGGTTCATCCAAAAGTTTTAGCTTAATTCTTTCATATTTTCTACCTCTTTCCTTTTTTGGTTTCTCTATGTTTGTATCTGCGATTACTAGTCGATGTGCTGTGCTCAACTCCGCCCCTCTGATTGCTTTCACGTCGTTTACGGCGTATCTCATATTTTTGGTGTATGTTATATAGTCTATCATGCTTCGATGTTCTAGCCTTTGCACTTCATATGTGATTTTATGAATATTTTTGTGATTGAACCAGGTATTTCCTATGAGTATTTGATTTATGATACAGAAATCGAGCATCCTTTGTCCATTATCATTAATTTCACATTCCAGCCCATGCTTTCCCATTGTACCATGTCCTCTTCTTTCTTGGTTTCCTATATGGGCATTCCAATCTCCCATTACTATAACGTGTTGGTTTTTATTCTGTAGTTTCTCTGTTTCTCTCTGAAGTTCTTCATAGAACGCGTCTTTTTCGTCTACGGTAGCGTTTTCCGTTGGTGCGTATATTTATATAATCCCCATTTTTTCTTGTAGGTTTAGGTTCATGGTCAATATTCTTGGATTTATAGCTTCCCAGCTGGTTATTTTCCTATTTAGTTCGTTACTTACTATGATTCCTACACCTTCCGTTGTTCTGTTACCTCTAGGTGTACCTGAATATCTTAGTGTATACCCCTTGTCCATATGAGTTTCTCCACTTCCTTTCTTTTTATTTCTGATACTCCTAGTAATTGGATTTTATACTTTTCTATTTCTTCGATTATTTCAGGTTCCTTCCCAGTTAAAGATGTTACGTTCCATATCCCTAATCTTATCCTTTTTCCTGCTTTTAGTCGTCTTCGGGTTGACCGTCCATTTCCGAGGCTCGTTGAATGTTTTGGGTTCCGCGAAAGCAAGTTCACGACCTGTTTTTCGACTTTAGGGGACACTTTGCCTATCGAGCCACGTTCCAATAAGGTTTCGACCGGTTTTTTCTTTATATCGCTACACTCGCTTGCTGACGAATATTTTCGAATTTTTCATGTACTTAGCAGCTGTTGCACGAGACATTTTCGGACCATTCGGGAGGGTACAGAGGAACCCATCTTCGTAGCGCGACGCGTACGCTCATGGTGCTTTATGTGTTTCTCTAGCAAGAATTCAATGCCAACTGAATCTTCTGTACCAAATCATCGAGGACAAATGTTTCCTCTAGCGACTCACGAAATAATTAGGGCGATACTTTTAACTAACTGACTGTATGCCTAAAATGTGCAGTCTTTTTTGTAGCAAATCTTTCACTATCGATAAGCTACTTAACATGCAACATGGAATAACCGTTCGGCCATTAGTCCAGTCCAGTGAGGCAAATTTTCAGCTATGAAATTCTCTATCTACCTACCTGCTCCTTTCCTTTGATTTCCCCATTTAGAGTTAACTGTAGTCATGTTTAATATTTGTAAATTTGTTTTTTTTTGCCCAAGTAATTATGAGAATTTTGTGGTAGCGCCATAATTCAAAACTTTTGGTATCCAGATTTTGCAGCCGTATAAGACAGACCAAGCATCCTGTTTGTATGTTTTGTTAGTACGTTTCATTTAACATTGTCCGAAGGTCTTCCAGGCTTTCATTCAAAATCTTCGTGTCATCGGTATATCTTATATTCGTAATATTTTTACCTTCATTTTTGATTTTTTTAGTTCTATTTTTATTATTAAAAAACATATGCTCAGTTTCTTTCACTGTTAGGTATTGATTCCAGGACAAAGTCTTCACTAAGGTAATATCTTTGTCATTTAAAGCGATATGCTGGGATGTGTCAATTAATTTCATGTTTTGTACTCGGTCAAATGCCTTCTCGTAGTCAACAAAGCATAGATATGTTGGTTTGCATAGTTCCCAGCATCATTGTTGTTCCAAGGCCTTTTCGAAACCCCTTTTGCTCATCTATTATAAATTCCTTACTCCTTTTTTACCACTAAGCAAGAGTTTGAGGATGTGATTCATTAAATTTATCAATCTAAAATCATTCTATGCTTTCATGCCATGCTTCATTTTCGTGGAATTTGTCCTTTTTAATATATATTTTTTATAAGTTTTGTTAAGTTTCTTATGTTTCTGTTGTCGATATTTTAGCCATTTAGTTAGAGTCTGGTCTGGACCAAGTGCTTTATTGTTTTTGACTCATTTCTTCTTTCAGTATATTTTGACCTACTTCAGATACCATGTTTTTGTTTCTTTATGTCTATTACCATCAGATAATTTTGATCTCCTTTTTACTAACACCATATATAAGTTCTCTGTTGGCATTTTTCATTATTTCTGTGTGATTTACCCGTCAATGCTTTTATTTTCTTATGCCTATTGGACACATTGTGTTTACGTTAAAATTCTTTCAGTTCATTGGATTTTTCTTCCATCCAATCCTCTTTGGCCTCTTTAATTTCCTTACGTATTTGCAGATCTTTGTAATTTGTCTTTCTCTTATTCTTTCCTTTTTGCGTTTTCCAGAAGTTTTGTTATTTCGTCGGTCATCTATATTTGAATTTTAATGTTTTCTTTGACTTGCAATAGTTCTTTCTCCGTTTTACTAACGCATTCTTCGTGCACTTCCATATTTAGCTAAATTTTTCAATTCGCTTGTTCAGTGCGATACTAAATTAATTGCCCCTGAAAGTTATGACTTTTTATGCGTGTTCATGTTTGGTTCACTGAACGGGCATGTGATTTTTTCAAATTTTATTTGCATTTATGCTGTCTACAAGCTGTGGTCCGATACAACATTTACCTCCGGATTTTGCATCGTTGGTTAACAAGAATGAAATCGATTTGGTTCCTTATTGCCCCATTTTGGCCATCTGGTGGTGCCTTCCAAGTGTATAACCGTCTTCTGTCAGTTTAAACCTTGTATTGTTGTTCTTGACAAAAATTTACTTCGTGGGTTTTGTGGATTTCAGCAGGATGTCATGTTGGTCCTAAAATTCTTATATTTTGGTACTCGGCTTATCTACGATAGGAGAATTTGCAAGATGCCAATGATAACAGGATTGCCGTATGTTTGATCTGAGAGAGATACAAACTTCTACAATTAATAAACTCTATTTTCGTGTATATCATCAGTTAATCCTGGAAGTAGTAGACTTTAGTCTAGTAACCATTAAGCTTGATCGAGCCGGCGTTTGGTCACCTTGCTTCAGTGCCGCCTAAATGTCTAGTCTATTCACTTCATGAAAAACATTGTATAGTTCTCCAGTCTTGAACAGTCTGTGGATTCCATATGGCTATTTTATTAGTATTCCACCCGGAATTCTTAGCACCCCTGTCTCATTTGAGGTACGTCGAGAACTTGGGATTGTGAATTTATGGCGATTATTCTTAGAATAGCAGCGCACCGCAGTGTCGTTTACTCCTAATTAGTTACCTTATTAGATTTCCGCTAGTGTCACCTAATGTAAAGGCTGCTAGCTACTCTCACTTATTAGTGTAGATCTATGCAGTTACTTGAGGTGCGGTACTAGGAGCCTTAAGTGAGAACTGGACACCTTAAGAGGATCAGTACTCTGAAACTTTTTCCTATCCTAGACACTCGAGTCTTAAAAGTGGTACCTCTCTTCGGTATATATCGATTGAAACCACATCGGTCCGCTAACAAGAGCTTGCCGTCAGTGAGGAACTTTTGACAAAAAAGTCAATTTGAAAATTAACTGAAGAAATTTCACATGGTTGTCTGATACACCCTAATTTGCCAATTTTTTTAGTTTAGTTCCTCGTTCTCCCGATAAAATTCCAGATATAAAACATTAAAACCTTTCTCGTCCATAAGAACCATGCTTTGACATTACTTTTGGAATGCTTTCAAAGTTGAAGCATTTTTTAAGCTTTCGTATATTTTGGCGTAACAGAACTATTTTTGATACGTCTAAAAATATTTGAACTTCTGGAATTAAAGAAGCTTTATTCCTTGTGTTCATTAACCAACTTTAAATATGACTGGACTATTCCTAGTGTGATACAATTGCAAACTAAGGTTTTGACAGACGGTGGTCTGGTAGGTAACAGGTGTAGGCGCTGCTGTTCTAGACGAGGTACATCGAGATTAGAGTAAGTAGGAAAAGCTCACCTCAAAATCGTTCCTATAAAATATTCACGAGCTTGCTAGGGGTATTCAAAAGTGCCGACATTCAAGGAGTTGTAATGAGGTTGCAGACGAACTACGAGCGGTAGATTACGTTTCCTGGGCGAAAACGAACATTTTTGCATTTCAACCATTTCAAAATGATTATTGTATTTTCAAAAATATCAGAATTGGAAAAAGTCATTATTTCTCAATCGATACGTGATGTTTGATTGTTTTTGAACTCTTGTATGATGTTTAAGAGTCATCTTTTAGGCGTTTTGACACAATAAAGCATTTAAAAAGGATTAGTCATAGAGAAGGGTCCTTTTCGGCCATTTCCTTATAGAAATTGTCTTTCGTCCTTAGAAATCATCAATTTAGGCGAAACGAACAGCGGGTTAGTGAACAGAGTCGATATAAATGGTATGCCGTGATTGTTGAGCACCTCCAGGAAAGAAAAAGTGTTTGAAGGCTCATGAAATACCAGCCACAGAGTTTAAGCTGCTTATACGGTTTTTACAAATGAAAGGATTGGAAGAAAAGTACCTTAAGCAGGATATAAATAATCTTCAAGTTGTTCTTATAAAAAACTAGAGTTAATTAAAAAAATCTATTCTAGGTGTCTGCAGATAAGCTTACTGAATCGGTTCGTTCATGTTTTTGTGGTCCTCATTGGTAGCAAACTAAAGTGATATAACTACCGTCTGTGCATTTTTTACCTTTTGTTGTAAACTTATGAAAATGATGGTATGCCAACTTAGTTCACAAAAAACAACTTTTGAGGAAAAATATCTAGAATTTCTCATTTAAAATTGTTTATCGCGTGTTTGCTCTGGTGCTTACGACAGGCGTGACTAATCATAGAGGAGCACGACGACCCTGTTGCTGCACAACAAATTAAGGGACAGAAGCAGTTGCATTAGCGGCGCTTGTATGTGTAATTTGGGTTGCATTGTGCGGCAGATTAGCTGCAGCCTCCTCGAGCTAACGAACCGTAGTGCGCAGAGACGTCCTTCCTTCGAGTCCTCCGCTTTTCCCCTTTTCATCTCAAAATCACGTCTTATGCTCCCACGCCGACCTACGCGATAGTTGGGTTGCCAAAATCAGCCCAATCAAAGCTTATCGTTAATTCGTAACCATTGCGCTACTGATGCAAGGAATTTGCGCCTTTCACCAAAGTAGCCAAAAAATGTAGTTGTGGAGCACAGTCTCGATATGATTTCTGTTTACACAAGTGTATGACAAACACCAGCAGGTATCGGTTCATTGATCCTCCACGTTTATTTCGGGTCCACTGTGGACTTATAAATAAAAAATAATGCAGAGTGGTCTAGAGCTGGCCAAAATGTGGTTCGCTGGCCGATCCTCGGCCGCTATCGGATCGGCTCTGCCGATCCACCGGCACTACTCCGCTGGTCAACGTTGGAATTGATGATAATGAGAGTTTAAAGTGATTCATACATGACTAAGTCGCCGAGGCTCGCTGGCAGGCGCTCAGTTCACCTCGGTTTGCGATAGTGAGTGCTGGTGTTCGGAACATGATACCGTACTCTAATGTTTTTTGCGAAAAAAAGATAATGGAGTTGTGACGCGCCTTGCCAGCTGAGCTGCGTCGTAATGAGCACGAGACGCTCAAGCAGGTTTCGGTTGGGATATCGAGGTAAATTTTTTGGCGGCTCTAGTGATCTACAGGTCACCTCTTTCATTTTCTTTGTGATCTAAAAATCAGGTGTTCTGGCCGGTGCTGACGCACTTCTTAGAACCCGGCCAAAGGCTAATAAATATCAGAATTCGCGCTGCGTAGGCTGACGAATGCATGAATGGCCCAAGTCGGCCTCTTGCTCAATACGCGCCCGACCGCACTCACCTGTGTACTCGTTGCAGGCACCAGCACGGACCTGATGCCCAGCATCATGGGCGCAATCGACGCCATCTGGGAGGGCTCGAGGGCCAGCGACTCTGAGGACAACGAGCGCAGCCGCCCCGGCACCCCCAAGCGCTCGCTGCAGGCCGGCAACTTCGCCAGCCTGTCGCCCAACGTGCAGAAGATCCTGTCCAACGTCCCCGACGAGGAGCTCAACAAGAACTTCGGCAGCGAGGAGTCCCTGGGGCTGAAGCGGCCCGCCTGCGAGCACAAGCGTACTTACCCCTCCCGCGCGGCGCGCGCCTCGCCGGAGAAGGCACTGCACAAGAGCAGCGAGTCGCTGGACATCATCTCGCCGGGCGTGCAGAAGATGCTGTCCAACCTGCCGGACGGCGAGCTGGTCAACAAGAACGGCTCGTTCCTGCACAAGGGCGAGCCCAGGAAGGGGCTGCGCGGCTCCAAGAGCTTCTGCAGCTCGAGGGCCAGTTTCCTGCACAGCTCCGGCGACCGGCTGGACCTGAACGTTTCCTGCAGTGTCAGTGACAGTTTGAGTGCAATCGACGCGAACGGTGGCGGCAAGTGCGGTTCCGAAGTGCCAGTGGGCGACGCGTTCTCCCCCAAGCCCTTGGGTAGCTACCTGCACACTTCGCCCTCGGGGATAGCCTCCAGGAGCCCTGCGGGGCGCAAGAACATGGGAAAATATCTACAGGTAAGTGACTCTTCTTATTTTTACATAAGTTATGATTTAGTTATATTTTAATTAAAAAATTTGGGTGGGGGGGAGGTGTAAAACCAGTATTGTATTTATTTAGCTTATCTTTAGATATTTAGGGAAATTAATATTATTAATTTATGTTTTATATAATTATAATTAAAAATGTTTGAAGTCATAAATATAGGGGGACTTCCCTGAAATAAAAATTTTTTTTAAAATATTTGATATGTTATTTTTTGTTTTTGATTTTTATATTTGCATATAAAGGGGTTCCCAAAAATATTTTTATTGTAAGATGCATTGAAAATGTCCATTTCCCGGGTTGCTGAATTAATACGGCTGTAGTAGAAGGAAAGTGTGAATTAATTTTGTTTATATTTGTAAACATTACTATTATGGGGGTCACTTTCATCTAAATAATATTTATCTCGCGTTTTTAGTTTCCAATGTTTTTTTAAATTGCAAATTAAGATAAAAGGAGGATTTTTTAACCCCCTTCCTCTCCCTGTTTTTTTAATGTTTAGTTTGTACTATTTTCATTTTTATTATTTCATGTATTTGTAGAACTGTCGTTCGACCAAATTAACTAAATAAGCGGAATGTTGAAGCCGGCCCAAGTAACCACCCCTGACAAGTGCCAAAGTTAGCCTAGGGCGAGCTTGCTACGCCCCCTTTTAGTAATTATTACTTTTGTACCATTCCCGTCTTTTCTTTTTCGTTCTTTTGGTGGTTTTAGACTTTTTTATATTATTTTAATTCATATCTGTGTTTGTTTTCCATTTTTATATTGCTAATTCTGTTTGCTGTTCGTTCTTATTGTGTTTGGTTAGGATTTTTACTCTATTTTTCGTCGATTTTATCAATTTATTTGGTCTGACGTCAATTATAAAATGGATTAACGCCTCTTGTGATAAGGATTTCGCATTTTCCCTATTTCCTTTGGTTTCTTCTCCTTTTTGTCCCTTTTTATAGTTTCTTAGAACGTTACAATTTGAAGCGAGATTAGATAAGGTTTTCCCCCGACCTAAAAATAGCCCTGGTCCCTGAGCCGCCTCCTATTTCGGGTTCCATGAATCAAATTCTGTTGATCGAGCGGGGGGCGAAGCCCCATTAATTAACCGAAGACGCCTCGGCCAATTTCCGCGATTTCGGGAGTTTTTGCCCCCGTTTGGAAGCGGTAGCCTTGCGGTGGCCTTTCAGCGCCCAATTTCCGGAAAAGGTGAATTCGCCGTTAGCTTCCGATCCGATTACGCTTTTGGATGCACTGGGCGAGCTTTACGGCCGCGTTTCGACATTCATCGGCGTCCCATCACGACCTGAGCTATTGCGAGCGCGCGACGCTAATTAGAGCGGGGCTAATTAAAATTGATCTTTTCCCATCTGACAAAGAGATTTGTTTGCGCAAGGATTGCGTGTACCAATCATGCAATAAATTGTTTTGATGAGTTGGACGGCGGGTTTTTAAGTTACCTATAAGGGCTGCGCCAAAACGACGCAGACGGAGCTTTCCGGGGAATTAATTGCTTCCTTATAATTAAAGCGACTATGCTGGTGTGCTAATATTTCAATGGAGATTAGCCAGCGCACGATGTCCTTCACGTCTTAATAGCGATAACACTGTTTTCCTACAGTCTGTTGATGCTGTTTGTGTTCGATTATCGTTATCGATATCCTGAACTGCGTTAAAATTCATTTATTTTCACAATATTGCTGTTTTTAAGCGGAGTTGTTGTGGTACTCTTCCTCGGGAGCTTTTTTGGCGATGTTGGCGTTCCCAAGCGCCCAGGTCGTACATGTTATTCATTTCGCCTCAAGGTTACTTTATGGTTCCTTTAATTAATTCAACTATGCTAATATTTATCTTAATTGCCTGAGAACCGAGCGAGCATTTTTGAATTACGGTAGTTTTATTTCGGTGCTCTATAACAAAATGGATCTATATATGGACGTTTTTCGGTCTCACGGCTTCCCGGCGTTGCAGTAGGTGGTTTACCCGCTTTCGTAACGTTTGCGAAGGACTTGGTTTGATTTAACTGTTTATAGACCACATTAACCTTGGGCGCTATATAGGCTAGCAAGGTTGTAATTGAATTTGTTCTGCTAATGGCACTAGCACCTAAATACCTTTCCGCCCATTTGCACGTTCTTCTAATAGCCATCTGTTAATGAGACGAACGCTTCTGCATAACGATTTTTTAATTAGTTAACTGATACAACACGAACACTAGTGCTCGTTGCAACCCACAGTTTTATGCAAATGGTTCGAAAAGCAAGAATGAATGCGCTACTCGAAAAGGCGTAGCCATTTGGCAAACTTGAATCCTCGCAATGTTGTGTTGCAACGGAACGTTGCTTTGTTACCATTAAAATATTATTGCGAATCGTGAAAACTTCGGCTTGCTTGCGAAACCGTAAAACCAATCCCATTAAAAAAGATGTTAATGAAAAGATTCTTCTACGAAAGTAATTTGTTTGAGAAATATAAAATTTAAGAAGTCGAGGAGTTGCGTTAATTATCAGTTTTGTTGAAGGTTTAAACTATTAAATGGAGAAAATGTAACTTCTGGAGTATAATTTGAGATAAATTTAGACTCGAAACTGCAAATTGGAAATTTGCTGCAATTTTTTGCGATCCAAATTCACAAATTATCGTCGTGTTCATTACATGAGCTCGCCCACCTTCATGTTCTAAATATTATAAAAAAATAACCCTTATTGCATGCTAGGGTTTCCAGTGCATTCTGAACTTCTTGGCACGTCCAATTGATTCTGACAGCCTGGTCTGGATCTTTTTACTCGCGTCCTCTCTCATGAGTATCGTCATTACGTAAAGCGGCCCAAATCCCCTATTTATGTATCTCGTGCACGACTTAAACGTCGTTACAAATCCAAATGTAGTTTTTAAAGTGATTTAGAAGGGGGGGGGTCTTAATATCCATTACAAAGTGAAAAACTGAGTTTTAAGTATTAAATCGACTGCACTTATCCATCAACATCAACATTTTATTGACACTAATAAAAAACTAAGTATATCTTCCAAGGTACCTTGCCCCTAAACGTCTTTTAAATGATAACAAGTTGTACCAGGTGTATCGGAAAGTCTTTACCGGTTTTTTGGAAAGAAATGCATAATTTTCGATATAATGGAAAAATTTATTTATTCAAAATATTGACCTATTAATTCTGCACATCTTGCCCATCTTTCAGGCAATTTATGAATCCCATTCCAAAAAAAATTGTTCTTCCTTTGAACGAAACCATTCATCGATCCATTTTTTAACTTCTTCGAAGTGCTGCTCTGCTAATGCAGAGCCCATTGATGCGAAAAGGTGATAGTCGGACGGGGCAATTTCTGGAGAGTACGGCGGCTGCAATAATATTTCCCACCCAAGCGCTTTCAATGCTTCCTTGACCGGTTTTGCTGTATGAAGCGGCGCATTATCGTGCTATAAAATCACTTTACCGTGTCTTCGGGCCCATTCTGGTCGTTTTTCGATCAATGCATGGTTCAAGATGATCATTTGTTGTCGGTAGCGATCACTGTTAACTGTTTCATCAGGTTTCAGTAGTTCATAATACACCACGCCACTCTGGTCCCACCAAACACAGAGCATCGTTTTCTTGCCAAAGCGTTTCGGTCTCGCGGTTGATGGGCCAGCTTCTCCAGGTGATAACCATGATTTTCGGCTTAGGGTTTTCTAAATAAATCCACTTTTCATCACCCGCCACTATTCGATGCAGAAATGACTTTCGACCAAACCTTTGAAGAAGCATTTCACAGACGATTTTTCGATTTTTCATTTGCCCGTCATTCAATTGATGTGGCACCCATCTTCCCATCTTTTGGATTTTTCCCATCGATCGTAATTGGTCGCTAATAGTTTCTTGGGACACATTTAACGCTTCTGCCAATTGTTTTTGAGTTTGTGTTGGGGCTTCGTCCAATAACTCCTGCAGTTTCGCATCTTCAAACTTTTTCCGTCTGCCAGAACGTTCTTTGTCTTGCACATCGAAAACACGCCTCACATGTTTTTATGGTTGGAGCATGCTCGACGTATGTTTCAACTAGCAAACAATGACTTTCAGCGGCTTTTTTCTTTTGATTAAATAAAAAAAGTAATGCATACCGCAAATCACATAACTTGACATTTTTGAAGAGGTATAAATATATATGACGGTGATACTTTCACAAAATATAACCTACGACGTTGAAGCTTGATGTCTGTAGAATAAAATGTGTCAAATCATAGCATTGTATATTAAGCCTAGCGACACCTATTGGAAAAAACCGGTAAAGACTTTCCGGTACACCTGGTAAAACAATTTCGAGATTTATTACCTTGAATAACATACCATCGTATGTCTGTAAACGGTAGTTTGGTCATTCACGTATAATTTACAGCTTTATTTATCTACAAATATTGAAAAATGTACTACTTGATTACAACTGATATCACTAGTCTTTTGGGAAGGTTAGACATTTGTAAAACGAGTGGTCCAAGCGGCTGAGGCGCGGACTGCGATGCGGACGAACCCGGGTTCCATTCCCGGAGCTCTCTGATGCCTGGCGGGTGTCCTACCCATGTTAGTCACTAAAAATAATCGAGTACCTGCGTTCACTCGAACAAGGGGTAATAATGGCGGTCGTCTAAGGGGCGGTGCTTGCCACAACGCCCCGCATCAGAGATGGTGCGCGACGACCGGGCAGAGAGAGTGAATATGTGAGAGCCTTAATCTCTCTATTTACAGGCCGTGCTTATTATTATTACCATTATTATTAGACATCTGTAAATTCCGATTTTCTACATTTGATCATGCTTTTCGTTTTTGTACGTGAAATGGCTAAATATATATGAAACTGCTTCAATTCAACAGATTTAGATTTCCCTAGAGATTCTGTATTTCCTCCATATTAGAGCCGTAGAGCTGGCTGAATATTCCAAAATACCATCTTCATGAAAATCCGCCCATGTATGTAAACCAATGCGCTGGACAAGGGCGTTATTCATCACCCACACTCTTTAACTTATACCTAAATATCAAGTTCCCGAAGGTATTCAATTAAAACAAAATACTTTTCTAAATACCATCCTCGATGATTAAGTAATAATAACAATGCGAAAACAATCTCAAACTATAGCTGCAGGATATGTTTTCGAGGTGTCCAAAGCAAAAACCAATACAATGGTTTTTATGGGGAAATATCCAATTAGATCAAAAATAGTCATAAAATCAGAATCTTTAACATTTCAAATATTTAGACTGTGATGAATCAATCAAGAACTAGCGTTTATGACGCTAGTAGAAAACTGTAAGTAACAAAACACGCAAGGAACCGTAGGTGAAGTTTTACAGTGCAATAGTAATTTCTTGTGTTACTTTACGGCGATGAAACTAAAAAGGACACACCCAAAAAGTACTAAACATTTTCCCAGCTGGCAACACCAAGTGAGGAGAATGATCGAAAAACGCCCACCGCAACCAGCAATACAATATAAACATAAAGAAAAGCGAGACATCCACGGTGACGATGGAATATTGATCCGGATTATATCTAAAGGCCTAAACTCTGCAGTTAATGATAATGATGAGTATCTTGTAAACAAAGATAGTATATCTGCTAAGTTTATCCCTCTCATGTGAGTTTCATTCTGTTGAGGACATTGAACATCGATCTTCTTCTTTAAACTAATGCTTCGGTAGAAGCTCAAGAGTCTGTTACATAGAAAAGCTAGCCAAAGTGACACATTCGACTTTGTAATCAAAATTTCCTCTGACACGTTTCAAAAGGGTCTTGTTCTCCAGTATGCATCAATGTAATCCACACAGCGCATGGTACAGAAACTTGACTAATATTTATTCTTCAGTAATTCTGTTAGTTCTAGCGATGTAAAGACGTCAAAATGCATGTGCATGTGGTTCCTACAGGATGCGCCAAAAGTGTTGAGACACGGAAAATTCAGAACATCTTTCTCAAAAGAAACGCAACTGCACGAAATGTATAATTTATTTTTCACAATCAACAATCGATGCCTTTGATCACTTTTCGATCTTGCCTCCTTGATTCTTGATGACATCACGGAGACGACGGGGGTACGCGTCCATCACAGCACGGAGGTAGTTGACATCGATCGTGTCCTACCCCTCGCGAAGGGATGTCTTGAGGGATTCCAGATTGGGATGGAAACGAGTGCAGGCCTTCTCCTCCAAACCTCCCCAAACGGCGTAGTCAAGGGGGTTGAGGTCGGGGGACGATGCAGGCCACCACTTTTGGACGATCTTCGCTTTGTGGGCAGGAGCCCCGTCTTGTTGAAAGATCCAACGGTCCGTGCCGAAGTGGACTCGCTCCAGGGTATCAGCTGCTTCTTCAAAACGGCCTTCAAGATGGCCTTCCTTGTTGACTTTGACGCCGGGATCGACGAAGAACAAAGGGGTCTTGCCGGTAGAGCACATCGCGGCCCAAACCATCACATGTTTGGGATGAGCTGCCTTGTGGACGATTCTCCCTTTCTGATTAGCCTCCTCAGTATCCTTGGCGAGCACATGGTGATTTTGAGGTTGAAAGCCGCCTTCACGGTGAACACCTTCTCGCCGGAGAAGACGGTGCGGTGCTCTCCGGACTCACGATTCCGTTCCGATAGGATGGTTGCTTTTTTGACACAGTAGGGAAAGTGTCCCAGCTTCTTTTTAACAATGAGGATTTCGACGTATCTGTTCTCCAATGATTTTCACCTTCTGCGGAGTCGAAACAGTGATCTAAGCTATTTTTTGGGTTTTGTAAAATTATTTTATCAGAAGTGTCGGAACTAGCATAGATAAAAATCCATAGATGACTCCTGGTATTTCAGTCTTTGCAAGCATCTTGATTATTTAATATTTGGACTTATTTTAGACAAGTATTTTCGTAGGCTTCCAGCCTATCATCAATTCGTCTGTTGGGCATAAGCTTTCATTTAGTATTTGTGAACAATTTTGCCTAAGCTTTTGAAGTAAGGGATGAATTTTGAACAAACGGCCTCCATTATGTTGTGCATTATTGTCCTGGAAATTGCGGTTTGTTCTGAAATATATTCCAACACTCGGTCGTCAAAAAATCGTGGAAGTACTGTTAGGGTGCGAAGATCCCATTTGATGGTTTCAGCTCTAATTCACTTGCAATATGAGTATGCTGGAACTCTTTTTGTCTAATGATAGCTTGAAGTTCTTATAGTTTCGACTTTTCTTTACTATGCCGAGTCATCATCGATATCCCAGTCACTGTTTTTTTTCTGATGAAGGTTTTGTCGCGGGTAGTTCAGAAGTCGGAATCAAACTCGTAATGTGGATGCAAATCACTACAAACTGCTTTCATTGTCTGGAAACGAGCCAACATTCGAATTTTTTTATTTTTCAGAGGTAATACCGCAACGTTGAGTTTATTAGAAGAATATCTTTATATCTTATGTATCCCAGGGGATACACGGAATGTTTAAGGGTTAAAGAAACAAAAGAAAAACATTTTCTAATTCAGAAGAGTAAAAAGAAACGGCGAAAATGTATAGCCCACGAGTGAAGGTGAGAAAGTCAACCATTAAAGTTGGAAGTTCGATAAGTATACAATCTTTAACTGGAAAATAACCGGAATGACTTAAAAAACAAAAAGCCAATGATTACTGCTTACCATTCAGGTAAACAATTCAAATTGTCATATACAAATAGTTTACAGATGTGGAGTAGTCGACGCGAACCTTCAAAACGTTGAAAAGTCCCAGAATAAAGTACTTCGGTCAAAACCTTCTTGAATCTAATGGAACTGCCAAAAGATGTTACTTCTTTACCCTCTATCACAAAAATAACCGAAATGACTAAAAAATCGTTTTATTTATTCCATATATATTCTTCCCCAGAAACAAAACGAACTGCATGTTCAAAAAGTGCACCAAATGACTTTTCTATGTTGCTGATTGGAATGGTGCTGAGATTGCTCGTCATTGACCGTTCACTGTCGTCAATTGACGTAAAATCATCGCCTAATGCAGTTTAGGGAATAGAAAAGGGTTACATTGAGTCGAACCGGGTGAATAAAGGGGGTGATAAAGCAAAATAATGTCGTGCAACAAAAACGTAAAGAACAAGTGTTGCTTTAATTTTTGACTTCTCCAAACGAAATTTTTTTGATTTCTTTCATCTGGTGACCGCCATTTAGCACTTTGACGCTCGGTTTCTGGATTAAAAACACCACTTCTTATCCTCAGTTACAATCGGTTCTAAGAAGTTTCTCTCTCTCCGAGCTTCTATAATGATCTCTTTGCAGTTTCCGTCGTCCATCATCCATCAACCGTCAACCTCGAATTTTTTTTGATTAAAATAAAAGGAATTATTATCTTGGGTTCCATTTTCGTGAATCTCACTGAAGGTTTTTTCGAAATTCTCGTGAAATCGAGCACTTTTTCGACATTCTCTTCGATCATAGTATCATTTGATCGCCCTGAACGTCTATCATCATCCACATTCCCCTTTTTGAATCATTGATGCAGCCAGAAAACTTGCATTTATGATAAACATTTACTCTCACAAACGGTTTTAAGCATTTAGGACTTTTTAGTAGTACTTTTGCACTTCTTTGCGCAGAACTTAATGTTCTGTTCTTTGTTCTTTTTTAACTTAATGCGCCGTATTTTACCTTCTGGAGAACAAAATGCCGTGGACTTTTTGCAGATTATTAAGGAAAGTTGGCACTTCATAAATTAATCTTTCACTAACAGATGATGCTATTAATTTAGTTGAAGTGGTGCCATTCTGGATATTTCTAGAACTATTCCTCATTAAACTGATATCGATCCCCCTTCCTTCTGTTAATACGACGAGATACTTTACAACGATCTCACTGAATGATTTCGAGCAGTTCTACAAAAAATTTGCAGCTACGTTCATACTTAATTATGAATTAAAATTACTGTTTTGCGTGACTAGTTATAATTATGCTTGAATATTATTGCTTGCTCTAGTTCTGTTTAATATTCGTAAATTAACGCTAGCATAAAAAACAAACATTGCGTCTTAGAGAATTCTGTACTAGCTCACTGCATTAACGTTCCTGGTATTTAGAAATAATGGGACAGTTCATTCGCAACTTTAAAATATCTTATAGTTAATAATTAACTTTTGAAATTTGAAGTGAAGAGCGGGCAGAAATTAATTGGGCTTACGTGAATCTAACTTTCTTTTTTCGAAATATCTGCTGAAGGACGTCGGATCTTATTTTCTCCAGTTTTGGATTGGCATTAATCAAAGAATTTTTATTGAAAAAAACTTTTTAAATTTATTGAAGCATCATAAATAATACAAACGTGCAAAGTTACTTTTCTACGTATTATCCTGAATTAGAAACACGTTTTTCCTAATGAATAGGCAGTTTTTCCGTGAAAATTAGATGATGCGCCAGCCAGCAATATTTCTCTGTCTCTGTCCTTCAAGAGCCTCATTCAGCGGTTCAAAAAATGATAATCGTAAGGTAATAGGTTTGAACTGTAGGGAGGGGGTTGTAATCTTTCGTATACTTTTCGAAAGCCAAAATTGTCGCTAATTATTATTTGAGCACTGTCGCAGCGTATTTCAATCTCGGGAAGAATCTGGGGTTATTCTCTGGAAGACAACGAACAATGCAAATGTTCTCCTCAACCATCCTGGTCCTTGGGCGATATTGGCGACCTTCATCTTCAGTTGCTTCTCGTCTTCACGAAAAAATGTTCTCCTCGAAGTGTGCATTAGGTTTTTTGTAATTTTTGGACGGTGCCCGCTGCGCAACGAAATTCTTGGAAGTGATCGTAATTGCTTTTTTGGTACATTTTGTAGCTGAAGGCTTAAGGACTTGGTAGACCACTATTTTGTTTTTGGAATGTTTTCCCAGCAGCCAATACATGTTTTAGTTGTAATTTGTCATTTTCTTTTTTACATGTTTTTTCCTTTGAAGGGGAGGTTCTCATGAAACAGTCAAAATAAGGTATTTTTTTGGATTTTTTTTCATAGAAGGAAGTAAATGAACTTATCCAAGTTTTTGACGTGTATTTATTACTCTTAAAGTAAAAAAATTTATAATCAAAAATAATGTCATGGGACGCTGCAGCACGTGCTGCAGTTTTTTGTTAGTTGAAATATTATGCCCATAAGCGTTCTATCTTGTACTGAATTTGGATTTTTCCCGATAACCAAGCCATAATGTATAGTTAAATCAGAAATTACCTTATCGGTTAATTTTCCAGCACCTTTGCCACCGAGGCCCTTTATGTTGTTCTTTACTGCTTGGAGTCAAGTTCCCATTCTTTTTTGGACGGGTTCAACGCGTTCTTTTTTGTTTACGACGAGGTCATCGTAAGGATTAAGATCTTGAATAGCTTTAAATGTTTTTGTATCTCCAATGCCGATATAGTACTCGTATTTAACGCGAAGCAATTCAATTGATCGCTGAAACATTTCTTTTACAGCGTCTACCTCCATTTTCCCAGCACTTCCATTATAATTGGCACTACAATGTTTGTCATGACTTTCCTTCCACAATTCATACTCACTCATACCTTTTTTCGATTCACAACTTTGGCAATAAGCAGATTTGATAGCAACCTCCCCGACTTTATTCGTATACTTTTCGATTAACGTAGCAAGACCAAAAAGTGAAGAAAACCCTCTTTTCTTCCATGAGCTATCTCCCGACAGTTAAATGCAGATGCTCATTACCAGCTGCAGCATCTTGTTCAATTTCCTTTTTTACTGCTTTTTCCTGGCAAGTTTCAAAAACGGCTTTCCATGTTGTATGTTAGTTATCGAGAAAAGCCTAATAGATGCTGCTACTAAACGATGCTGTCACGTCTAAAATGTCGCAAAACATTAAACGTCGATTTATTTCAGCAAAGCGATATTCGACTGGGCTAGAATCGCAAGAACGAGTCGCACAAGAACATTAGCCACTAGCTTAAAAGCAACTTCTGCTCCATTAGTTTTTCGAAATTTAATGTCACTATTGCAAGTTGTGCACTTCACAAACTCGCTGAGAAAGTGAAAAATAATCAAAAATGCAGAATAACGTAATTCGAAGTCATGTCAATGTTTCGTTTTAATTTTTTTTCCGACTTTTATTGTGTCGCACTCTACTAAACTGATTACCTTGGAACCGTCTTTTGCGGCCTCTTTCTAAATGATTGTTGTTTTTTGTACCTTTTTACTTAATCTCGGCATGTTTGCACACTTTTAAACATTAAATAACTATTTCAGAACGCAGCACATAGCCGACTGGCGTGCAGGCTACAACCATAGACATAGTGTACAGGGAGGCAAGGTTTCCATTTTTTCATAGTCATAGCGACATCTGGTCGCACTTGTCGTAACTATATTTACCATAGAATGTAAACACAGGCGCGTATTTTAAAAATATGGATGCAAACCGTGCAAACTCTATTTTCGCATAAAAAGAGGGGTTTCATTATCATGCAATATCTTTCTTATAAAATTGTTTTCGCTCAAATTGTTTGGGAAATATATTCTACGCATCATAAAATTGATTTTTGATCCCGTTTCATGGAACCTCCCTTTAAGCTTCGCATCCAGCTTCAGACACAAATATGTGGTTGTTTCTTTGCACCGAATTGTATTGTTATTCAATTTCTACTGCGCGATGATTTATTTTTTTGTTTGTAAATTTGACATGAACAGATTTGGTTTTATTTATCTTTACACTCCATTTAGTGGTCCATGCGTCTGTATTATTAATTGCGGTTTGGAGATTAGCTGTTGTTTCCTCTATGATGTTCATAATGCTAAAACTATATCATCAGAAAATATGGCTAATTCGATGTTATTTGCTACTCGAATATCACATGCGTATAACAGGCGAAGCACTGGTCCTAGCACGCTACCTTGAGGTACTCCTGCATGAATTGTTTTAAGTTCTGAGCATGCGCCTTCTTGCTTGACTCTTAAAGTTTTCCAAATTATATATAATTCTAAGAATTGCACATACTGTATTGGTGAGCATCTTTTTAATTTCATGCCGGCGCTATATCCAAAATGATAGCTGAACATATTTTCCTTACTTGAAGATTTTTTTGTATAACATTGTTATTTGATGTACTTTTTTCACTGATTTGAAAAGGATCAATCATGATTAAAAGACTGGACTCTTTCAAGTTGGAGTGACTTCAGCTGCCACTGTTGTTTACTGTGAGCTGATGCTTTTTCTCTGTCGTTCTCTTCTATCATACAGAGATTCACTGATTTATCTTTTATCTGGCATAACCACCGAAGTAAACATCAAACTGACAACATCCGCCGACCCCAGTATAATTTTCGTCTACAGAGCTGTTAGAGTTAAATTCTATAACAGATAGATCTCTAACCGTTTGGTATAAATTTCAAAATATTGATTTTGTGTAATTAAATTTTGCAGTTTATGAGAAATTTGGCTAAGGAAATGAATGTGGAAGCCGTGCAAATTTGATACAAAAGCGAACAGAATACATAGAGATCCCAGGACCTTCGAGCGGGCCTAACGTGGTATTAGGTTACAAATCCAAATCCAAAATAAATAATAAAATTGGCCTTGATTTGCTTGAATCAGGGAATTGTTTACCAGTGATCAAACATTACGAAAAGCGGAATAGAAATTATCATTACCATAGAATTGTAATTAAAAAAAAACCCATTCCTGGGACTGTACAGTTTTTTCTACCATTTTTCACATAAAAAATCTGGAACTACATTAAAGATGATAAGCTGTATTAATTTATCTTTTTTTCTTTAATTTTTTTAGATTAACTGTGATGAAATAGGACATCATATTGTTATACATTTCTAGGTTTTTATGAATCATTGCATTATGTATTTGTATTTTGCGCTTTGTCTAGATCTGTTTAGATCAGAAATGCAGTACCTAAAAATTTGTATTCCTTTTATTGTTGGTTTTAATAATTTACATCTCAATCACAGCTGATAATTTTTTTGATAAGAAAATAATTGCCGTAAGTTGTGGTAAGTTTTCTGGAAAACAATTTACTCCAGTCATTTGTAAGTGATGTCCAATGAGTTCTTACTACATTAAATATTAATTTCAATTCTACCTATCTGTCAGTGGTAATTTAGCGAAAGAAGATTTGAAGCCTCAAAATTGAATAGTTCGACGTATATAATACTTTCTCAATATTGCGGAAAACGAAAAATAATTGTTGGGTGACAGACAACATACTACAACTTATAGAAGAAAGTGATAATCAACAAAACACAATAACTAATTAATAGAAGTATTAAAATAAAAGTATGATCTTAACATTCCAAAAAACACTCGGCTATCAATCAAGAGCATCTTATTGCTGACATAATAGAGCGTGCTCTTGGAAAAAGAAAATCTGTTCTGCAGTTTTCTTGGATGCATATAGCTTAGGCCTTCTCAATAAAATGTAGTACGAAGTTTCATACACAAGTTATGCTAAATGCTCCCGAAACAATATGCAGAAATATTAACATCGTACATCGCAGGCAGACTATTGAGAATTAAACGGGAAGATGAATATTCTGACCTGAGGAAATAAGGGCGGGTGTGCCTCAGGGAAGTGACCTTGGCCCTATTCTATATCTATTATATACCAATGATGTATCAGTATGCCAAAGGATCACTGCAGCTATATTCACAGATGGCACTGCACTTCTTGCGATAGATGAAGAAAAAGATATATTCACTACAAGACTACAAGACTATAAATGTGAAGCCAGACTTCACCTTCATGAAAATGCAGCTTTTCAGCTGCTGGACAACCGTAATCTTGCCAGAAGACTAAAGAGGACCGAATTAATCGAGCTTGTGTAGTGTTATGTACAAAGGCAGAACATAATGCAAGGGCGAGAATGTAGATAGAAAAATCTAAAAGACATCGTTGAACTGTTCAGACAGTCTACCAATGAGTCTACATGAGATCATAAAGCATTATCTTAGCTTACTTAAAGATGACAAATTTTCGGGCGCAGAAGGCATTAGACAACTAACACAAGTATTCAGTAATATATATTCCACTGGAGAGGCATCAATACTATGGTTGAAGTTCGACAAATAATGTAACGATTACCGTGCCATGAACCTTATGAGCCACCTCGTAAAACTTTTTTTAAATAAGACAGATTCTTTGGACTATGGAAGGAACATGTCATCCGCACACAATTTGAATTTCGTAAAGCGTTAGGTACCAGAGAGGTTCTGTTCAGTATTCGTCTTTTCCCAACGCTGCAGAGATGTGGACTGCGATATGTTTGCGTGTTTAATTGATTATGAATCTTTGATAACATACTGAGATACTGAAAGAGACTAGGCTAGATCAATGAGACCTAAAAATTATCATCAATTTATACCAATACCATACATCATCAATTCGCATTCAAGGAGGAGAATCGGAAGGTACTCTAATAAAACGAAGGAGTCCACAGGGTTGCGTGTGGTGGCCACTGCTGTTTAATGTATACTCGGAGCATATATACAGGAAGTTTTAGAGGATATCAGCGATGAAATAAAGGTTAATGGTTAGCATATAAAGAACTATAAGATATGTCGATGATACAGTAACGTTTACGTGTGGTCATAAGTTTTTAGGAAATGATGGTTCACGTGGAGGTTAACCAGAGATGAGCGATAAAATATATGGCGTTGTGAAAAAGGAACTTTTGTTATTAGAACGTTAATAAAAAGAGCAAATGCAGGATAGAGAAAATGTCAACTAAAAGCAGTTTTTGACGACTGCTTTATAGTCTCAAGCTCCAACTAAAGCTCCCTCCAAAAAAACTCGGAGCGCTTGAAATGCGGTTATAGTAACGTACCTTGAGAAGCTTGTGAACCAACCACATTGCTAATCCTAGAAAGGATGGGCTCCTGTTAAGGGTGACGTCTGGTTTTTTTGGGTGAAAATTGGTCAATCTTCATAATTTTTTATAGAAATCTATTTTATTTAGAGATATGAGACTTCGTGCATTTGAAAAGGTATATTAAGAGGCATCAAAAACAATTTTTTTTAATTATATTATTTATTTCAACTCCACCAGAGGATATCTTTGCACCAGTATTGCCGAAAGAAAAAAATCAAACGGCATCTTAAAGTAAATAATGTATATCCTGTCTGTATTCTACAACCAAGTTGTCAAGGTCAGTAGAAAAAAAACACCAGCCTGCGAAAAAATTTTCGGAAAAACGTCCTTTTACCCTCTTCTAAAGTAACAAAATATTTTAGGTTCAATTTGGAGAATTGGTTGTAGAATACAGACAAGCTATGGTTTCAATAAACACATAAAAAATAGGTCAGTCGGATTAATGGTTTCCGAGAAATCGTGTCCACCGCGCGAAAAATCCCCATTTTGAGAAAAACGCGTTTAGAGTTTTTTCCTATTTCGCATTCAACTATTTACAATTGTAAGAGACAAAATGCTTACCAATCGTCAGTCTGCAATTCCTGCGCCATAAAGTAATCTTGGGCCTCTTGAAAAAGTTTTTCTTTCTCATCAAACTCCTTTTTTCTCTTGATTCTCGCATCTTTTGAGGATTGCTGAGATTTTTTATCAGCACAGGAAACTTTCTTTTTTATTCCTACCACACTTTGTTTTATTTGGATCTTTACGAGATCATTTGCGAACATTTAGACATGATGATATCAAATTCAACGCTCGTTCCAAAGGTCACGACGTAACTGGCGAGAAATCTCTTTGAAACTTGCACCGCGGAAAAACTGGTGCGGCGAGCATGCATGGATAGGTATAAAGATACGAATAAATTAATAAAATATTGCGATTATGAGGTCGTTAGCCTTTCGAAAATATAAAAACCTGAAATTAATTTTTTGATCCAAAAAACACGACGTTTTCCCGAAGAAACAAGTCATAATTTGCAGGGCGGAAAAAATGGCTTGGCAAGCGTGATATATATACATGTATATCTTTACGGAAAATTGAGATATGGAAAAAATAAAAGCAGCGTTATGATTCTAGGGTTTTCAGCTTCCTGAAGAAAATGAAAATCTCAAAATCAATTTTTGGCCAAAAAAAACCAGACGTCCCCCTTAATAAAGGAACCAGGAATATCTGGGACACATGAGAAACGACCAAAACTTGAGTTATTGGAACTGATTTTGCAGGGCAAAGTAGAAGGTAAGGAGGATTCGGAAGAAGGATCTCATTGCTGAAAAATGTATGGTTCAATACAATCGTGCTTTTGCGGACAAGATATGCATTGTCACAATGATCGCCAACATCCGTAACGGATAAGCATCACAAGAAGAAAATTACGAGAATGTGATCAATTTGATCTTTTGTGTCGGTGATCTTCTCACGTCAGTTTACTTCTTCTGCTTCACCGCGTCTTCCATTGTATCCCATTAGTGCTTTAATCCTTGATAAAAAATTAATGTCGACGACTACCTGGAACACTATGGCAAATGCTTCCGCGCAATCGTCGCCTCGGCGCTATTGCATAAGCGCAACCTTTGATTTCCCCCGTTTGGCAATGAATCAGAGTGTGTCAGACTTTCCGAGCGCAAAGTCGAAAGCAGCTGCGGCAAGGCTGAACTATTCGCTCGCATCTGCAGCGGCGGAAGTCAGGTTGATCAAAATTGGCCGGCTCTTTATAGTCTAATGCTCTGTAAAGCGGCCCGAAACGGTTGCACAACCTTTTGCCAATCTCCGTAACGGCGGACAGCTGCCCAACATCACCTACAATTAATTTCGCACGCGCTGGCGGCGGTTGCCCTTTAACTTTCCGAGAAATTAGCGCCCGGTAAGTGTTTCTAATTAGCTTGCAACTACTTGGAAGTAAAAGTTGGGATAATTAAGCGCGCCGCGGTGATTTACGGTTGCAGTATTGGGTTAAACGGCGAGATCGTGGTGTAATTCCTCGATGCACGTAGGCAGGACGAAGCGGGATTGTTGGGCAACGTGCTGGGCCTTTTTCTTTAGAACTGCGCCTATGAAGTAGTTGCAAAAGTCACTCTGAAGAAAAACAGCGCATGGTTGTTGTTACTCAACTTCGACGAATGGTTCGAAGACCGTTTAAGAATTGCTTTGTTAAAATGAGCTCCAGTTTGCACTTACTTTTTTGAGAGATCACAAAGGTCAACTTCCCTTCAAGAAGAACCTTTCTCCATAGAAAAAGTATGTTCACGGTCGTCGAGGTAAATCCGGAAAATGAATAAACAATGAAAATAATATTTAAATAGAAGGAAAAGTAAATTAATTTACCTGAAGTAAATAGTATTGACAATTATTCAAACCTATTGCAGACCAACAGCTTCCTTCTCAAGCTGTCCTTGATGTTTGATGCCTCTCATTGACCTTGATGACGCTCCAGACGTAGTAGAGCAAATTGCAGTCGGGGCGGGAAGGTGCTCACGAGTCGTACTCCTATCCAGCGGCCGTCTTCTCTATCCAGGGCTTTTGTCTTCAGCACGTTGATATAAGTGTCGGCGGCCTTACTTGAAGAAGTAGAGTGTCATGACGTTCTCTTTGCTGCTCACAAGTTCCGACACCATCACAGAGCTGGGAAACTGTGTATGCATGACGGCATCTTGACGGATCTAACGGTCATTTTGACTGTTCTGGATGAGGTTCTTATCATTCGAAAAAACCCTCAGGAAGCTTGATGTCGTTCAGCAGTGCTTGGGCCTTTAACTTCTTATGCATCAGCAATTGGTGGTTTCTCAGAACGAAAGATTTGTAGTGCAGGTCCTGGTGCATTGACCATCGATCTCGCCACGCCCATTTTTTGCCGGGTCGATCATGCTCCGCCCAGAATCATGATCTCTTTCATTTCGCGGACGAACTCATCAGTTCTCTTGGGATCGGTGACCGCCTCCTGACGGCCAGACTACCTGTACTTCTTGGCTATGCCACAAACTTGGGTCTTTTTGTAGCCAAGCCACGCAATGTGTGTCGGCGAATTACCCTACGTGAAGGGTTCGAGTTGGGTTTGGATTTTGTTGGTTATGTGAAATTAACTTGTGTTATCTAATAGGAGATTGGTCATGCGCATAAGCTGACCTTTCGGCTTCCCTACAATACAAGCTAAAAAAATAAAATGAAGCTAAAACCTTACGATAGCTAAAAAGGCATTGAAGAGTGATTTAAACATTCTGGAATATTCATAAATAATGATTATGCTCACTTCAAAAGCAAAACTGAAGAAGATGGATGTTATAAAAATGTTTAGGTATTGTAGAGGGAACAGAAAAATTTAAGGAAAGATCAATTTGATTTCAAAAAAACTTTATGCTCCTCGTACTGATGGTTCCAATTGTTTTAAGTTTTACTTTGTAATAGACTTGCTTCTATATTGTTAGTATCGATGGAAGTTCTTTTATTGATAGCTGTTCTGCAAAGTTCAATAGATGTCTATTTAATTCATCCACTTAAATTTCATAGCCAAATTATTCTGCTTAGGCTTAATGTTTAATGGTGAGATAGAAGAAGCTTTATGATTAAAGCAATCAACAATTTTCATTATCTCTTTCTCTTTGTAAAGAAGTTAAAAAGTTGGACGCATGGTACGCCTACAAAACTCAAGTATTCGTCGTCTCTTTTTATGTGGCTTTAATTGACTCGGAACGTTTTCCTATTTAATTCTTATGTCTTTTACTTTTCTCTTTTAATTCATGAATAATTTTGTATTTATTTTTGTTAATTTGTTTATTGTGTTTATCTAATATATTTAAAATTTTGTCTTCTTGTGGATTCGACTGTTGTTCTTATCGTCTGCCAGATTTTTTCAAGTTTCTTTGCTGTGCTATAAGCCGTCACTTTTATAGTGTCTACATCCTGTTTCGTTCTCGTTAATAAACTAAAGATTGTGAACCAAAAAAATGCACTAAAATTTGCGATCTCTCCTTCCCTCCACCACTCAAATTGACGTTAAAGTCTCTAAATAATGAAATTTTTGAATTTATTTCTATATCCTAAAGTTAGAACATTTATTGAGGTTATTCATATTGATGTTGTTTTGTTTTATTTTAATATAATTATCCTACGAGTATTAAAATGACACCTTTGCATTCAAGATTTTCTTTTATCTTCCACAATCTTATTCCTAGTCATTTCACGAACGTACGCTTATGTATTGTACTTTCTCCTTTTGGGATATAAATCATTGAGAGGATTTTGATAAGGATAGCCCAAGTCAAAAAATTCTATGTTAAGCTCGAAGAGTGCGAACGGTGTGAAATAAATTGTGACAAGGCGAAACCCTCATAACCACAACGAAAAGCTACTCATTTTTGATCCTCCAGACGTTTAGGGTAAGACCCTACTGTGACCCGCAACATGTCTAAGTTTTCTTCGGTGATCTCTTCAGAGTATATACGTTGTTGTGCTTCTTAGTGCCGACCTTCTCGAAAATTGACCATACGCAGTAGTCCGTCAACTTCAGATTATGCGGTTTGATTGGCTAATCGTTGCTGGCAGTGATTGGGGGAGTCAGACAGCGCGGGTGCGGTGTTGTGGGTCGCGGTAGCGTTCTTTGGTTTAGAGCAGGGAATTCTTTTTTATAATTACTTCCTTTAACCACGAAAATTAACGATTTGGTACGACCAGTTGTGTGATTTCGACGAAGACCTTCGTAGAATTTAGGTGGAAGTTGTGAGAGATGATTTTTCTACCGTTCTTTCTCTGTTTTAGGAAGTGAATGATTGTTTGGCATTAAAAGTTGTCATCTATGAAGGGCGTCTTTTATTCGTAACCTTTCTGGGCAGGTTGGCACACTGTTCCTTTTTGGCTCGTTTTTGCAGTTCTGCCACCTCCTTCGGGGCTTGAAGGAGGCGGTTTTAAACAAGTTTTCGAATATGCATTGTGTTGTTCTCGGATTGTTACGCCGTGGTCGGAGTTTGGAAACTCTTGGTGTTTTGTCCGCAACTGCTTCGGCTTCTGCGTCTGAAGAAGTCCGCCTTGGTTATCGACGAAACGTGAAGAGTTTCTAAACTTTGACCATGGCCCAACAACCCGAAAACGAACAACACAATGCATCGAATATAGGCCGTGAAAGTCTTTGCAATTAATTGGTCGAACAGTCAAATTTCATTTCTCCTAATGCTGTCATTTGCTTTTTGATGGTTCCATGTCTTGAGAGTACTATGGATCATGAGTAAACAAGCGATCTCAGTTTTTATGACTAGAGTAGCAATGAGGTGGAGTGAAATGAGAACTATTGCTTTAGAATGGAATTTTCTTGCTTAAAATGGAAGAAAACAATTGGAGCACATAAAAAATAGAAAATGCACGAATACGGCTTTGCCGCGTAGGACCTTCTTTACTATTTTGTCAGCAGTTTGTCTTGAACAAATTGACGCTCCAGGAAAAGCGTAGCCTTAACTCTTTTCTATTGTTTTCGTAGATATGATATTTAGTAGTTTCTTTTAAGTTTTTTTTTTAAATTTCTTTAGCTAAAATGAAGAAAGGATTTTAACGTCATCATAAAGTTACAGTAAAGTTGATTTTACCACAGGGTTTTATAAATAAAGAGGCAGGGAGGAGAGGTTGGGAGTCAAATCCCCACCAAATTCGCTGCGCTTGATACAATAAGGGGCACCTTAACCTACATACCTAGAGCGGACTTGAACTGAATACGCGCCGTCGAATTATTTGCACTAATTTAAAATATTATAATATTGCGCACTAAAAATGAAGAACATTTTTCAAGAGTGTAACTTTTTTTATTCAACGGCCACAGAATGATTTCTTGAGCGTGTCTGTGCGTTCAAGGTTTAGAATATAAATCTTCTGTCAAAGGTCGGCCAATGTTGCTCGGCGTTATTTGCATTAGTTGCGCAATGGAATGTCCTTAAAAATTGTTAGTGAAACTTCTTGGACTTGTGTATTATACGTCCTGTTGTTAACTTAATTGCAATTTTTGAGGCTTTAGTAAGTACAAGAATTTTTAAAATAGCACAAACGGGGTTTGAATTCTTGGTAATCAGATTGTTCGTATTATTTTTATGTTCCTAAAAAATATCTTTATTGTTACTGGACCAGTACCGTAAAAACCAACGGTCCTATAAACCTTAAGGGCATCCATTAACAGTGTAATGGCTAATGTATTGGAAGAAGGGAAAGGGTCAAAATCACGATTCCCACCCGGGCAGCCAAAATTTTAGTTGCGGAACTTAAACTCTTATCGACCTTTGATAAAATAATTGATAGAACTACCAGCACATGGGAATTCATAACAGACACTCTTATGGTTACGTTGATTACTAGATGGAAATCGAAGTGAAATTCGATTTCCTTTTTTCTCTACGAGTAACTCTTCATTCTATGGTTTTCAATATTAGTAGCAACTCATATTTTTCCAGTTGCACCAGTCAAAAGGCAAACCGATAGATCTATGGTAATTGTAGTTTAATCAAAAGCGTAGATTTCAAAATATTTGGATATAGATTTGCAGTATTTTTTCTAAACCAGAATTAATCCGTTTAAATTGTTTTCGGGAAGGAATCCTCTTACCAAATGATTTTTACGTTACAATATACTTAGGATTGCATCTTCAAAGCACCGAAAAGTAAAAATCTTCACTACGACAAGTTGCATTTCTTCGATCATTTCCATGCCCCCATAAGTAATGGTTGTGACCTTGAAAATGATTTTCCTCAAAAATGAATGATAAATTTTTTATAATTTTCTGTAGATCTCAAGTTGTTGATGCTTAAGACCTTTTTATTAATTTCTGAATGCCTTCAGCCTTTTATTAATTTTGTACTATTTTTTGGTTTGGGGAAAGACTCGAATGGACATTCAAATTACAATTTTTTATTTTATTGGACATTTAGATTAGTCTGTTTTTCTCAATTTCGTTCTAAAGGCCATCAAAATAGTCCCCTCCAACATTCACAACACGCTGCCAACGATGCGAGAGGCGCTAAGTACCATTTGCATCTGGTCATCTGTTGTTACGCAGCATTTGCAATGTTCGCTCGTGTCCCAAATCGTCTACCCTGTAATGATTCTTTTACTTTTCCTATCAGGTTAAAAGCACACGAAAAAAGGTCCAGAAGGTACGGCGAGTGCTCTAATACTTTCCACTATCTAAAACCTCAGTAGCCGCTCTAAATGCTCTGCAGTATGTGGTCTTGCGTTGTCGTAGAGAAGCTGCTGTTCTCCCATGTGGAACGAGGTAGCACACAATTACTTCCCCTAGGTCATATGCAACAATCACCATGAACTTCACAGATTCTGGTTCATATGTTCTGGCCCAAAATTCATCCATAGAGATGATTCTTGAAAGGAACTGGTCGCATCCGCTTTTAAATTTCCGTGAGTGCATGTGGTACCCACTTCGATGCAACTTTACGCAGGTGAAGATCGTTCGGCAAAATCTTACGGAAAGTGCATTTCTCAATGGCACTTTCTTTCTCTAACTTGGGCAGCGTCCATCATCTGTCGATGGATTACTTCACGTAACGCATCGGTCCGCACAGTCACAGATCATCCTGTCCGTTGCCGAACGCTAATTGCATTGCGTTCTCGCTGAAACTTTGCTATCCACATGTGAGTGTTCGCGACAGCTTCTACCAAACCTGCAGAACATTACAGAATCATTTTGTGTTATGACCACACACTACGAATGCATGGCTTTCTTGAAGCATATGCCATTCTGTGATACCTCCCCTCACCTTTTAAAAAATTAGTTGCCCCAACCCTCGTATTATATTTATTACGTCATCAAAAATGTTGATGGTTACAACACTCTTTAAATAGAATGGATTGCTCTTAGATACGATTTCCATTGGAATTTTTTTCTTTGATGCAAAAATATGGGTTCGTGTGGAAAAAGCAGAAAATTTAATTCCTACATGAAATCGATTATACTTTTTGGGCGGGAGAAAATTAAAACCAAACTCGAAACTGTAAATTTCATGTTAATGTTTAGTGCTCGACGTTTTCTAAAGGATGTTGAGACACCTTCAAAGTTGATGCAATATTAATAAGGCTATACAGCAACAGCATCTACATACAAACAATTTTGAATCATTATCTATTTTGATCGTAGCTGTAATGCATCATTTATGTGACAATTTGCAATTGCTCATATTTTCATGGGACAGTTGGGAGGGTGTGCAAGTTCTCTTGTACCCTTCGAGGATGCCGCCCAAGATCGAGACCGCTCAAGCGTCCTCCTTTTGCAGGTTCCTAGCGAGAGCAGCGTAGGGACCAACAGCACGGCCTCGTCGGAGGTGTCCAGGCCCGTCTCGCTGACGAGCCTGGGCTCCTGCTCGTCCAGCAGCAGCAGCGGGGGCCCGCACCAGCCCAGCTCCGCGTACCTGGCCTCCGCCGAGAGCCTCGACAGCGACCCCGAGCCCGCCGGCAGCCAAGGTACGGCCCTTCGCCGAATGCAAAAATGCGGCGGCTTTCAAGGAAAAGTCCCACGTAAAGTTTTGTTCCTAAATAATTGCGCTGCGCTTCATTAACGTAATTGCGGCAATCCGCGAGATAATAGCGCGCGAGGCCTTGTGCGTCCGGAGGCCGCCTTGGATTGGCCATCGCCGGCTCGTTTCCAAATTAAAGCAGTACTAACACGGAAATGCACGGTGTTTGCGAGTGCTGCATGGAGATTTAAAAATGTTGAATGCAAAGGCGCGATTACTAAATTTTAACTGCATGGAATCACATGAAATGTTGTAAACAATTAAGCCCAGCCCATGCGCGAAAAGTCCTTAAGAAGGTTACAAGTTTCGTTGAGTTAACCTTGGAGGAGATGAACAAATTTTATTGTCAATGTTATTTTTGGTATGGTAATACTTTACGATCAAGGTAATAATATGAACTTTAGATGTTAAATCATAGCTTGCAACTCACCTCTGCCCCCAAAAAGTAGGAACATTTAATATGTTACGGGTGATGTTTCAAATATTTTGTTAATATAAACTATCGAAAATCAAATTAGGGAACCTTCCTTGCATTTTTATCACAAAGTAAGCAAATGAATGACAAAAACAACTCAAATAATTTTTATAGATTTAGAAAAAGCCTTCGACAGGGTAGACATACAAAAAATGTCGTTAATATTCAAGCTTATGCTGTGCCAAATAAATTAATACGCATAATTAAGTCCTTAGGGCAAAAATAAACCAACAAGAAACATAAAGATCGAAAGCGGGGTGCGGCAAGGGTGTGTCTTGTCACCCACATTATTCTAGTCGATTGGGTCGTGAGGAAAATAAGACGGGAACACAGCAAAGGGTTGACGAAACACTTTAGGCTGCAGAATTTGCAAACGATATTTGTCTATTAACGGAAAAATCAACACAATATGCAGCAAAAGTCAAACGAACCAAAGGATGAAGCCGAAACGGTAGGATTCGATGTAAATATGAAGAAAACAAAAGTAGTAAATAACGTGACAAAGGAAAATTTAAAAAAATGGAGAATTTCAATCTAGGAAGCATCATAGATAAAGGAGGCGGCGAAATAGATATAAAAGCAAGAATACGCAAATCCCCTAGAGTTTTCAACGCACTTTGGTCATTTGGCAGACCAAGAAAATGCGCTTGAAGATAGAAACAGATTATTCAATACAAATGTTAAATGGCTCAGAAACTTGAGCAATAAGTTCAACAGACACAAATAATTACAGATATTCATGAACGAAGAACTGTGAGGAAGAACACAAGAACCGATAAAGGAAACAATAAAAACAAAAATGGAATTGTATAGGCCACATGTTGAAAAACTGAACACTGACATAACAAAATAAGCTCTAGAATACAATATTAAAGGAAAAGAAAGAAAGGAAGGCCAAGAGACACATGAAAAATACAAAGCGAATTTACCAATAAGGGACCAGAATGAAATGAAATCTAAACAACAGTCAGAGATCAGAAGAAATGGAAACAATTATGCAAAGTAGTTATTATTTTGGTAGATTTAGAAACTACAAGACCTGAACTGACTATGCAATTAACAGATATAGACAAATATTGAGTAGAAGTATTTGAAAGACCTAAGAGGTAGATATCTCAAAATGAGCGATGTTCTAAAGCAACTAACCTAATAAATCAAAAGAGAAAGAGAACTGTAAAAGTTATTTTTGATAATGAAGTCTTAAAACATCAACGAATGTTGATTGAATCTAAAGAACTTTTTGCAGTACAAAATTGCGCAATGAATATTTAAGAAAATACAAAATTGGCTAGGATGCAATAGAAGAGAAACAGAAAAAGACAAACAAAAGTGAGTATGAACATGATTATAAAGGGTGGCCCAAATTGAACGCCGAATTTAAACTCCATGTGGCTTTTTTGTTTTGCGATCGGCACCTCTGATACTTTGATAGACCTACGATTGGTAAATATGGAACGCCGAGTTGTTATTATTAAAACGCATTGCGAAATCGGTGAAGATTTTGTGAAGAATTAATCAACTGTCCGAAAGCTTATTGCAAAGTTCAATGAAACTGGACCGGCAATGGATGCAATACGGACCTTGTGAAGTAAGGTTCTGTCAGAATATTGTCACAGTTATTCAAAATGTCCAAGAACGTGACATGGTGCCCAAGAGCTTATAAGCATCATGAAATGATACTCAATTTAGTTGAAAAATTATCTGAGCGTTGAAGCGCATTTTTATCTCAACGGGTTTGTAAATAAGCAAAATTATTACACTTGAGGTTCGGAAAATCCTCGGGTAACTCATGAAAAGCAAATACACTCTCAAAGAGCCGCTGTTTGGTGTGGAATTTGGGAAGGTGACGTAATAGGCTCATACTTGTTTGAAGATGATGTAACTGTACATGGCGACTTGATACCAACTAGGCAACGTGGATATAGAACAATTATGGGGACGCAGTGGCTCAGATGGTTCAAGCAGTTGCCTCTATCCGCTAGCCGGCGCGCGCGAGTTCGAGTCTCGCTCAACCCATGGGTGTGTGTGAATGTCTGTCCTAGCATTTAAGTGCATGTTAGTGGGCATAATAAGCCCTTGAGGCTACAGTGCTTGTAAGTGCACCAAAAAAAAAATACACAACAAATATGGTTCCAGCAAGAAGGCGCCACTTGACATATAGTTCAACAGATTTACTGCACCAATAATTTTTTGGTTGCAAACACCAACAAGATCTTGGTGAGGTTACCTGAAATTCAAGGTCTCTGCTAGCAATCCATAAACAGTTGACGTGTTATTAATGAAACTGAACGTGCGAAATTGAAATCGAAAATTTTGTGAACAGGACGATGATTTTCAGCCAAAGCTTTTCTATTTTTTAGTAGGAGATTGTGTAGTTTGATACTCGACAGAAATATAATTATAAAATCATTTCAAAAGTCGTTTTATTTAAAATCTAAATCCGGTTTTTAATTTGGCCCTCCCTTTATTAACAGGGATTAATAATGTAATAAACCGATACTACAAAGAATTCAAAAAGAACGAAATTGCAATTTGAAACACTCAAAAAACGACCTGTATAGATCTATACAGAAGGAAGGCAGCTATCGCAGTTAACAAGAGAATAAATACATTATGGATAAGAGATATTAAAAGAAAACAAAGGAAGGTTGGTCGTAACTCTACAACGCAATAAAACAGAGAAACTTGGCTTTAACAAGAACGCAGTAATAAAAACAAAGAAAAGTAGTTAATTAAAATTAATACAGGATGTTAGTTAGTTTTTCTTTTAGATAACCCCAAAGAAAAGTCGGGGGCGTCATGTTCGGTGAACGCGCTAGTCAATTTAAATCGCCGTATTCATTCCCGCAATGCGGTTACAGCTGCGTAACATCATCCTGTTGGAACCACATATTTGCTGACATCATTAATTTCGACGAAAGTTAATGACCTTGAGCTCAAACAGGAAGACGCGTTAGCAATGCTCTGAAAAGATAAAGAATAACAAATTACGAAGACGTTATAATAAAAAACTGGAGAGATTAATTCTAAGTTTACTGTGAACTTTGGGAAATATAGAAAATGTACAAAAAGCAACAATAGCGAGGGGGGTACAGCAGAAAACCAAGAATGATCTTGCATTCTAGTTTGTCATCTTTTTATTTAAAGCATTTAAAAATAATTGGCACTGTTTTCGAAACTCTGTGTCGCAGATTGAAATGCGTGACCCGTGCGTGTGTGAAGATAAGCTGCAGTGTTGCGTGATGCCACCAGGTGGTAGTGTGGTGATGCGAGTGTTGTAAATGCAGTTGTGATTAAAGCGGAAAACTATGGAAAGTAGACAATCATGACAGCGAATCATACGCAGCGCTGAGTCACAGAACTGTTTTTCGCTAGATGTTGGAGTTCAAAGGCGAGAAATTATGGTCCTGTCACAAAACACCAGTCTGGGGGAATAGACTTATTCTAAGAAGCCACGTTCAGGATTGTTTATTCCAAAATGATTAGCGATTGCCTTTTAGGATGATGAGAGGCTTGTACTGATGGATTAGCTGCTCCCTCGTGAGTCCACTATTAGTGAGCGGCACTGTGACTCATTAAAGCGACTCCGGCTACCTATTCAGCAACGCTGGCTTGGAAAATGAAGTTACGGCGTGTTGCCAAAAAGGGTGGATCACTTTCGTTCAATCCTTTGTTCTTTGTCATATCGCTTTGCTGACCTTGAAGCGTTTGTGTGGAAATGGACCGCCCGTGGTGAGTTATTGTTAGCAGTGAACACAGTGAACTCTATCATAAACTTAACGCTGTTTGTTAACCACTACAGAGGAATAAACCAATCTCGTATGTACGTGGGTACAAGCTGCAATCTTATTGGAATTCTCATTGTTTATTAACGAAAAAGCACGAACGTTTCCGTCTGTTTCCGATCTTGTCCCTTTAAACGAGAGTGGTCTTTCATCTTCGTCTCTTTTGAGTTTCTTTTTCAGTGATCTATTTTAATCTAATTTCTAATCTTTGGTATTGCTTCAAAATGACAATGTGTGGTTCTAGAATACATGCTTCCTGGATCTCACATTAAACGACTATGCTCTGTTTGACGCTCGGAAAGAGGCAGTGCTGAATATGAAGTTCTTTTCCAAAGACGAACTCCAGTCTGCTATCTATTAGTAGAGCTGTACTATACCCAAGGAATGGATTGTAGCAGCTTCACGAAAACTGCCAGAACGATAACAAAAATAACATTAAAGATAAAATGATTCAAATGAAATGTGTACACACTTGTTCCTAATGAAAATGGTGATGCTAATTATTTTTGTTTCATTGCTATGTCTCAGACTTTGATATACCGTTGTCAAAGAGATCAAAGAGAATGAAAAAATATTTTTTTTATGAATACTATCACTGTATTTTTATAGAAATGATAAAAATTAAAAATACGAAACTCTGCTTATGTAGAATATTTCTAACGCAAATTATTTTTTAAATGCTATTCTAATTATTTTTAATGCTATTGTCTCTAGTTCTTCGTGTAGCGGTTAAGATATACAAAAGAAACTAATTTGAGTGCTTTTGTATCTTTTTAAAAGGATCTTTTTTATCGTCCTTTGAGAAGAAAACTCTGCCATTGTTGTGTTTAGAAAATTCAGTTATAACAATTGTTTAGATTATCTTCTACCTGTGACAACTGTCAATCGTTCTTACGTTATGTGAGAAATGGTTTAAAGAAAAGATGAACATATAGACACGTATGTTAACCGTGAAATTGGCAAAATTTTTAAGTTAAATTGTGGATTACATCAAAACATATCATGAATGTGGAATTCTTCCGAGAGGAATACCATGAGTAATAAAATTGACAGAAAATTCAACAATAATATTAATCCTCAAGAAAACCAAAGGGAGTCATCCTAACCTAAGCAATCTAAAACAAACAAAAGCGTTAAAATGGGCGTTAACAACCAAAATTGTAGCAAGGTGATAAATCCAAGTTAGTTCACGAAGATGCATCTTTGTGAGAAGAATGGAAAAGGGGCGAGCACTGGATGAGTCTATTGATCCTGCCGTTAAACACGGAGAGGGTTCAACCATGATCTGGTGAAGTTTTGGAGGTACAACTGTAGCCAAAAAAAGTTGGAGAAAACCTTGAAAAGGGAACGGTACAAGCGCATTTTAAGGGAGAATGCAATAGAATCTGGAATAAGAATTTTAAGTCAAAATGTTGTATTTCATCACCATAATAATTCAAAATGTGTACAAAATATTTGCAAAAGCGGAGGGGGGAGGGTGACGAAGTTCTCATTTGAACCCAATGCAGCTGTAGCGGGAGACTCGATTTGAGGACTAGAAAATTCGTATCAAAATCACATCTAATGGTAACATTAACTCATGTGTGTGCTACCGTCAAGTAAAATTTAGAATGATTGCGAAACTTAATTGCTAAAATTGATTATTATACAGGCGAAAATGTAGAGTGAAACTTAGTTCCTCCCGTCCCCCATTTTTTGAAGTTGAATGAAGGAAAAACAATCAGAGCTACGAACGACTTGGTCTATTTCTAGCATATGTTGAAGAATATGCCTGACTTTTTGGCGTATTGGATTTTGTAAAGTTTGTAGACTCGTACGGCGGTGGTTCAGTCTTGAAATATCTCCATGGGGTACAATCCGACCAAGCGACGTCACCGAGGTGGGATATTAGGCATCTAGGAAACACGCTTTGTGGGCTGTAGCTCTGTTTTGTTGGACCCAAATTCTTTTCAGTTGGAGTGCGAAAGATTGTTGAATAATTTTCATGTACCGATGGTAGGCGAGAGTGACATTGGCCTCCTTCCCCAAAAATATTTACTCACCTGCAGATCAAATAGTGGCACGTTCGCTGTGGAGAGGCTTTTATGGTTATCTTGTGGGTTGCTGTCAATACCATAAGGAAAGTTTTATTTACTGAGCCATGCAGCACGCTTTTCAATGCGATTTTGCCAGTCACGCTCGAAAAGTTTCTGTACGATGATCACCATGACTAGAAAAATGAAGAGCAGCGGCAAGTTTGCGCGCAAATCGCCTCGGAGACAGCAAAATGGAACGTCTTACTGTATCAATGCCTAGGTCTTTTTCCTTCCCTTCTAATTACAGAACAAGTATTAATGAAGTTTCCTCCTGATTTTCGTTAGGGGACGAAAATCCGAGGCGCAAAGGTGAGAGTGCGCCTGAAAAGCTTTGCCTCTAGGCAAAATGAAATCACACCCTTGGGCCTTACGGTCCAACCTTTCTTCGAATTTAGTAGTTTTGCCCCAACTTGTATAAAGTGCATATGTTCACATTTTTACTTAAAACTTTAATGCTTCCATCTGCTTTTCCATTTAATTGGAGGAAAATGCTCGCTTGGTAATATTTTTCCTATATTTTCCTTTAAGTTATATTAACTACTATTTGACGGCCCATCTTTTACTTTTGTCTTCATTTTATTTCTAATTAATCATAAGCTCGAGGAGATAGTCCTGACCGCAATGAGTCGCCTGGAATTCATGTAGCCAACCACATTTTGACCTTATTCGAAAACGCATAACTAGAGCATTATTCATTCCAACACAGTTGGTTGCTGCAGAACTTTTAGGACGCGCCGATGCATGAGTTCGATAAATTTATGTTCTTCATATGTTGTAATGATTCAACGTGTGTACAGGGTGGCAATACATTAGGAAGAGTAATTTATACGAGTAGACTTTTGTTTGATCCTTCAATTGTTGACATGTTGTCCCACGGTAGAGTTTTGAAGACTGAACCGGTTTCAGGTGGTCGGGCATAATGAAATTGTCTAAACAGGGGAATTAACTTCATATAAATGTTCAAGGGATATTATCTTCTGAATATCAACAAACTGGCACGGCTTAAAAGATGGTGGAAACTGGAGCGTCGTATCGCTGCTGGTTAACTGTCGAACCAACCATCTGATCAGGTTATGCATTTCTAAGGCGCATCTGTTATGGTGTGGGGTATCTGTTCCACAGATAAAATTCCTGTTCTTTGATTACGAAATGATACTTACCTTGGGACCAGGAAAATTTTGGCAACCAGATTTAGAATTTCAGCAGAATTTTATTCTAGTTCACATGGTGCGTGGAAAACTTTCCTGGTGAATAGCTGACTTGAACTATGGATTACAAGCCCAGGTTTGTGCAAACCGCCATAGGAGTTTTTAGAGTCGCTGAAACGATCTCTTTAGAGTGGCATACTCTGACAGCGGACGAGTTGCGGTGGCATGTAATTTATTTTTCCCGCCATGTATATTAAGACCAAAGGAAGCCAACTTTAAGTTTGGTAGTGTAAAAAATTGTTGGTTCAATTTGTTAATAATGGTACGATTAAATATTTGTATCTTCGTAATTTATTGTCGCCCTGTATATAAGAAGAATGAACAGTCATTAAAAAAAAAAACTGAAAGTGTAGCTAGTATTTTTCTTATTAGCCCTACAGTTCGTGTTGGTCCAAGTCTTGTTGTACCATTTTTTACCGTTCTTTCCTTTCAATCACCTTTTGTTCCCACATGTTTTTCGGCCTACATTTTCTTTCCTTTAATTTTTCTCAGCATCTTGTTTGCACTCTACCTTTCCTTTTCTTCTATTCTTTTCAGCAACTTCTTTGTCACTTTGATTTTGGAGCCTGTAAACATGTTCTAGCCAACGAATTCGATGGGACCTAGATGTTTTAATAATACCTGGTTGACCATATATTTCCCTAATCTTCTCCTTTGTTCCCCCCATAGATTTTTCTGAGAATCTTTCTCTTCTGTATTACTAACTAGATGGTTTTACTTTTATTTAGTGTCTCACAGTGGTACAAAACCACAGGGTAAGTTGCTGTGATAGACACTATTTTTTAATTTAAAAATGTTTAGTAAAGGTTCCGCATTTCTCTTATCTTTATTTAACCTCCAGATCTTTAAAATTCTCTATTTTCTTGTCAACCACTATACTGGTCACCTCTAGGTTACTTTATACTACGTTTCCTCCTCGTCATTACGTACGTAATATTCCTGTTTCGTTCTTTCTAGTTGCATTGGTGGAGGTGGTATAAATATTGTCTTGTAGGTGTATTTTACTCTTCTTGTCTCGTAATCCTCAGTTAAGGCGAAAAACATCTCCATTGACCATTAACCTTTCATTTTGTCGTTTCCAGGTTTCACTTCATAATATGCAAGGCCAAATTGTTCGTATAGCTGTTTGTCAGTATTTGTTTCGTTGTAAAGTTCTAATTATTTACAGACCTATTTTGTATAAATGCGTTTTGGTCATCACTTTTTTAAACAGGTAGCAGTAATTTTGTGAGTTTCGTTTAGAAGACCTACTTCTCTATCTGTATAGTTGTCATGCCTGCTTCTACTCATCTCTTCTTCCATTTATTGCGCTGTTATTCTCGTCTTCTGTTGCTGATTCGTAAATCAATCTGTCTCGGCTAATTAAACTTTTTCAGCTTCTAGTGACTTTCTTAAAAAGTGCCTTCTTCTTTAAGTTTCTTGGGCTCCTTCTACTAAACCACTGCTTTTACCCTTACAGTACAGGATTTGCAATTGGTATCAGCAGTTTTGTTTCCTGTCAAATTTTTCGTTGGATGTTCCTCTTTGGTGCATCGTGTGGTTGGTTTTCCGTGGTTCGGAGTTCAGAAACTCTTGACGTTTCGTCTACAATTGCGGCAAAGAAAATCTTCTAAAAATTGAACTCCGACCACGGCCTTATAACCCGAGAACCAACCACACGATAACACCGGCCGTGAAAGCCTTCGCATCTATTTGATTTTCCTCTTTACTTCTCTTCTTAAGATTCTGCTTTTCTTTCTTACTCAGTGTTGCCACTAGCTTCACTTCTGTTATGGAATTGGTCATCGAACCGATGCTGGCATTTTTCTTTATAGAGTTAACATTTAGATTTGTATTAACGGGGACAGTTAGTCAAAATTGCGAATAATCTCAAGTCCAATTGTACTTTTCATATTTGATAAGACGTCTGTAATCTCATTTATTTTTTTATCAGTCTTCGCACATATTAAAAAACAGCGAATCTTTTTATATCGTTCCGTTGTCACGTTCCTTTATGCTCTTTTTGCTTTTTTATTAAATGCCTGCAAGTTTCCTTTGATAGGTTTTTTAAATTTATCCTCCAAAGGCCTAACGGTTGTGTGAAAGTAGGCGAGGTGGTCTTAGAATAGATAAGTGTTGCTATCTCGCTTCGCCGGCTAGCTATTGTTGTCTGGCCCGCTAGTTTGTCAATAATATTATCTTTTCTATATTTAACGCACCGTTACTTGTATTGCTGATAATTATATAACAATGGAGCGCGGGGTTTGTTCAGAGCGGGAGCAGTCGGATTTACACCGATTCGTGTACTTTAGATAGCCGTGCTGTTTGGTAACTTATTTTAGAAGTTGAATTTCTGGATTCCTATTTTGAATTTATTTTTGCGTACTCTTTTGCCATTTTTCTGTACAGTCTTCTTGTTTTGATCAAAAAGCGATTTATTTTGAAAGGAAGTTGAGGGGTTTACGAAATGTTTTGAATTCCAAAGATATTTTTACACTCATCATAGCCTATGTGATTATTAAAGCCGAAAGTCTGCCAAGTAACTTGGAGGATATCCTCAGGTTTGAGCCTAACCGACTGTTGCTCTCAACTACAACCATGGTTTTCAATGACCCGGTAAAGCCATCTCGCATACACCCTCCGCCCCAAAAATAAATTGAATGCCTTAAAAACAAAACAGTTAAGAAACCTTGATAAAAGTCATTTTATTTATCCCAAATATTCTTTCGCGACAGGAATGCAACTATTTGCAGGCTCAAGAAGTATATCATATGACTATGTCTTCAGTTGATGTTAAACGATTTTTTTTTGTTGTCAACTGTTGATTAGGGAATAGCAAACACTCCCAAGGTAGACAAATCTGGTGAATATGAACAAGAAAAAAATTGGTGACAATTGATGAACAATGAGAAGGTGAATTGTCGCACAACAGTCGTTTGGTTTTTGATGTTCAGAGCTAACATACCTAATACAGCCTGCCAAACACCAAAATAACGTTGTACCACTTGGAAGAATTCTTTGCAATCGTAAAAAGCAACGAGGATTGTTTTGATTGTTGTGTTCTCCTTTATCTGATAACCGCCATTTAGTAGCACAGTGACGCTTGGTTTGTGGGTTCTATTAAAAACACTACACCTCATTGCTAGTTACAATCGTTTTTAAGAAGTTCTCACTTCTTTTCCCAATTCCGTTCAATTTTTGGTTATCCGTTAGTTCATGGATTATTGTAATCTCCGTTCCCATGAACCTCAATTTCATGAAATCACGCATTTTTTATTTCATTGGTAATCACACACATGCCCACTATCTTCTTTGAATCATGCTTTCACTGTTTTTAGTACAGAATTTAGTGTTGATTCTTTGTTCTGTATTCGTTCTTCAACCGATGCATGCAAACTACTGTCACTTAATGTGTCGTTTCTTGGCTTCTAGTAAACGAAATGTCATGGAGTTTTTCTGATTATTAAGCCGTTCCGGTTACTATTAGGACAGGGAGTGTATAGCTGACGATGAGACTTCTTTTTTTAATTGGTTAAAATTTTGCCTAATTTTGAAAGTATAAGGCAACGACTACCACAATGTTTGGATGGATTCGAAGAAGGATCGTCTACATTTATCTCAAATCTAACGTATAAACAAATTCACGAAGTCGACTGACGAATAATAATGTCGAACTTCGATGGCAGTAGGTAATCGCATCTGGCAACCTACTACGCAGAGACACCAACCATACCAGACAGCGCGGGAAGTTTGAATCGCTCTAATTGTAAAAGGTCGATTAACAGCAGAGGGGTGAAACAAGTATAAAATTTAGTTTCTAACTGGAATGTACGAAAGTAACAAATCAGACTTAAAATAGATTTTTAAGAAATCAAAATATCGATCAAACTCTGTCAACTGTTCTTTAAAGGTTCAGCTGGGTTGAAGAAAGCTCTGCGAGGTAACGGCCACAGTCTCAAGTGTTAAAAATAGGGATGCTCTTAAAACACTCTTCTCAACAGAAGTTGAATAAAAAGAACCAATGAAAATATTACAGTTTTACAAAGAAGATTAACGTACATCTGCAACGTTTAGCATACGAGCAGAAGAGACCTGTGTACTCTTCGACCACCCCAGCGACTACAATTCAATAATTGGAAGAACTTAATTTTGTTACCATGTTTACATATGGAGATTGAAAAGGAAGGCGAAGGCCAAAAATGTAGAAGAAAACAACAAAGAAGAAACAGAAGAATGTTGATCAAGATGCTCCAATCAGGTGAAGAGTAGGAAATAAAACAAGAAGAGCCTGATGTATCACTTTCTTATTCCACATTCTCCGTTACGAGCTTTGATGATCGTTTTGGAACAGTCTGAAGAGTGGCGGGTGCGCTATACGCTTGCGATTTAACAGTAAAAAATTGAACGTCTCATTATATAGATTTTTGTAACAAAGATATCTTATGCATTCTAAAACCGCCATTAAGGATAAGAATCCAAAAGGTAGATTCAGTAGCCTGTTTCCCCCACTTAGCTAAAGCATCCTATAAAAAATATTAGAAAACCCACCAATCTTTTTGAAAGTATTGTGCGAACGGATAGATGTCAATTTGTTCTATTGAATAATAATTCTGTTAGTCTTCTGCTAAATTCAACTATTCTTTGACGATCCCGTGATGATTTAAAATCGTGCTCAAAGGTTGTTTACTCCTGTAGCTATCACAATTGCTGATTCCCGTACCCGGGACTGCTCGCGGAGAATAAGATAGCGGGTTCCTGTTCCCCTTTATCTGGCGCTCTCGTAGCTATTACTCCATCCTTGAGCTTTCTGATGCCAAGTGCTTACTCTCCGATCAGTACCAGCAGCTCTGCTGCCCATTACCCGAGGCTAGTGCGTTTTTACTGCGCGGTAACATGGGATTTGAAGACGAAGCCTTGCTTGTGTAAGGTAATGGTGTAGTCTGAGTAGTTCTTTTAAATTTATGATTGCATCCGCTTGATTGCTTACTGCTTCACGGTATTTGAATTTTTTTAATCTTACTGATTTCGTACGAAAATTTTCAGCATAAATAGATGGGGCAAAAATTTGATTTCATTGTTGAGGTACTGCTTATACAGGGTGGGAAATAATTACCTGGACAAAGGTTTTGCACGGATATTCTCTTATTTCAAAAGCAATAGCAACCGAACTATAACTGTAATACTTTGTCGGTCTTAGGATAACATAACGACTATTTCTCGAATCGATCTCCATTTGCACGGATAAGGGAGCGAAGACTCTTGGGAACGCCATCGGCATGCAGGTACTCGATGAGAAGGGGTCGCTTTAGAGATGAGTGGGGCCTTCCTCTCCAACTCCGTCCAGACAGAGAAGTCCATTGGATTACAGTCGGGGGAGCAAAGCCAGCTCCTTGCCAGCGATTAAATCGGGGGTATGACTGCGCAACCAGTCCTGTGTGGTCTTGGCGCGGTGTCCAGGAGCCCCATCGTGATGCCAAACCGAGTGGCGAGATCCAAAGTGTTTGTGGGCCCAATTGAGGCAGATAGGCTCCAGGATGTCCTTGTACCCTTCCGCATTGATCTTGGCGTTCGATCGATGAAAAGAATTAGGGGTTTATGCAGGATAAGAAGAGCGTTCAATGGTTCTTCCTTTGATATTGGTATCCTTAGGGGATCGGGCAAGCACCCTGGTATTTTGACTGTTTACTACCGCCTGGACGACAATGTCGTGCCAGCGTGCCACATGAAATCGGATCACCAAATTTTTGGCTAATTTTTCCTCTTTGCTTTCTGCTCATCAGTCAACCACTGATCTTTTGATCGCACGTTAAGAGCAAAGCTTCAGGCGTGATTTGACAATAGATGGAACGGTAAAATCGCTTATGCCAAAGCCCTTGACGAGTTGGCATATGAATCGTTGAGGGTTTTTCTGGATTCTCTCTCGGATGACTTTGACAACGGCCAGTGTAGAAACGCTGACTCATCGGCCTCGGCCAGGCATGCCCATGTCCGTCTTCAGCTTCTTGTACCGTTTGATGGTGTCACGCACCGTTAATCGCGGGACACCGAGGCTTTTCTTATCTGCAGGGCAGACGCCCGACTCCAACAATTCGAGAATCGCGGATCTCATGTACTAGGCGGTGCCATTACTTAGAAAAAACGGATGAAGACATGAAAACAAAGTGAAATGTAGAAAAAAAGATGGCGAAACGCCTGTTTCATCATTATTACCAATCGATAAGTTTGTTTACGTGCTGAAACGTCCACGAACACATCAGAAAGTTTCAGAAACTTTATTTTCAATGTTAAAGAACAAATGCACCTTATTATTGACATAGTCACCCTGCACAGGATGCACATTTGGTATCGTTTAACGAGCTTCTCGATCCTTTCGGAAAATAAGCTTTTCAATTGCTATATCCCTTCCTGAACCTCACAATGTAGACTTAAGGGGGCTGAAGACGTGGTAATCAAACAGTGCTAGATTGAGGCATCCATCCTCTGGATGCCAATGGGCGACTTTCAGCCGTTATATTGGTTCTTCCTTCATTAAAGCGTTCTTCCTACTTATAGATCTTTGGTTGATGCATGGTGCGTGTTCCATAGTGTGCCAACATTCGGCGATGGATTTACGCAATCACTGAATAGAGCAGCCATACTTCTAACTTTGTTGCGCTCTGCCATATGCTTAAACGATGGAAGGCGGTGCGCGGCTAGCTACCCATCGTCCTTTGCGCACATAGGGTGTTGCACGCCAGCACCGCTCAAGTGTTTCTACAATTTCAAAATTGGCTTTACTTTCTGCTAAGTCCTCGTATTTGAATTTTTTTATTTTTGTGTTGAGTTTGCTTTGATGAAAACGGAAATGAAAGCTCAAGAAAAAATAGCTGCATTTCTTTCAATATTAGTTGGGTGCTTTGTAAGTCAAGTTTTTAGTTTTAGACTTCAAATTACAATTGCAAACTCTAAACCGTGTTATGTGCAAAGCATTGCACCAACATTAAAAATAAATTTATATTCTGGCAAAAGAGATGTCACTTTTATAAATAGACATTACAAGGTTGGCGGTTCTGGGGAGGTCCTTGATTTAAAATCCTTAAGTTGTTTTAAATGCCACTTTTGCGTTATACCGGGGGTTATCAACTTAAAAATCAAAAAAGGCGGAAAACTGCCTTTGTTTATTGCACCGCGTTACCGTGAAGGACAAAGTTGGACCTCCAAGGCAAATCGTGCGCGCCGGCCGCGACCTCCAGATTTCCATTCAGATGCGCGATGTCCCGAAGGTGCCACCCAGGCCGCCGATCCGGCTCTGGATGCAGATCGCCGCGAATACCGAGCCTGCGCCGCGGACGAGGGCTAAGCATGCAATTTAACGCATAATGGCCCCTCCCGCCCGGGGCGCTGTCCCGGCGCGGGCGCTGATTGAATTGGACACGGTCTGAGGTGGTTGATTTTTGCAGGGTCGGCGGACAGCGGGATCGCGGAGCAGCCCACGATGAGCCCCGAGCAGTGCGTGCTGCAAGAGGTTATGGACACGGAGACCGTCTACGTGGCCGACCTGCGGGAGGTCATCGAGGTAGGTGCGCGCCGGCGGCTCGCCCTGCGCGCCAGGATGCCGCCTCCCGCTTCCTGGCGCCGTAGGTGGAGTCATCTTGGGGTTCCTGGTACGGCGAGGCGCAAAAAGTCCGCTTTTACGCGATTTCCCCCGCGGAGGAGTCATTTTCGGTCTGATAATAGTTCGCGGTTTTCCTGCATACAAAGGCTGATCTTGAAACTATTGAGTAAACGTGATTTTTCAATTTTTACGTTTGTTTTTTATTTATGTTGTTATTTTCTAATGTTTATTTTGTGGGCGAACAAGAAGCAGTAAACAAAAGAAATTAGAGACGCAGAAAATGGCCTATTCTGCTTTGCAGAATGTTTTAGTTTTTTTCTTCACTATTTAAGTTAAGAAACTTAAAAGAGGATAAAACCACCAGTCTTTTATTATCTGAGCGGGCCATATTATTTATTTTTTCTTTCTCTATATTAATACTTAATTTTGCAGAAATATAAAAACGCGGTAGCCCAAAAGAAAAGTTACTTTGTGTCTTCTTCATCAATTTTCTTTTTGTTCTTTGTGTTTGAGCATCATTCGCTGATTCCCATTAATATTGATTTAGCTATGTTCACATTTTTGTTGTTTTTGTTTATTTTTTCTATTTTCTTTTATGTTGATGACATTTTTTATATTTTTTGCGCTTCGTTTAATTAAAAACGATCAGAATTTTGTTTTTCTCCAGTGCCATTACTTTCCCCTCTTTTATTAGTTGTATTTTCTAACTTTTTATTCTTAAGTATTTTATTTTAATTTTTTCTATTCATTCCATCTTTTGTTTTTCTTACATCCCTTCTTCATAATCTAGCATTATGTGTTTTGTTTGTTTTTTTAATCAAGTTTTTTTATATAAATATTTTGGATTTGATCTTTTATTCAGCAGAACTTTATTAATATCTTGTGTATATAATTCTCTCCTCTAGTTTGTTTCTCTTTTCTCTTATTTATTTATCACTTGAATTTTCATCGCTTTATTTTACTTAACTATTTAGTTCTAATTCTAATTCAAATATTTAACTAACATCTTGTATTTCTTGTATTTTTTTGCCCGTATTTTCTGTATTTCCTCTCTTTTTGTTTGAATTTTTTAATGTTTTTTCTTTTTTGTATTTCTCTTTTTTCTTTTTTGTACCCTATAACTGCAATTTTATATTTTTCGTTCTTGCGCCGTTTTATCTTTATTTCTATTTTTGTACGTTATTCAGTGGCACTTTATTAACATCTTGTATTTATTGTTTATTATTTTTATTATATTTCTATTCGCTCTCCTCCCTATTTTATCGCTCAAATTTTGTATTCTCCTCATTTTACACTTTTTGTCTGCTTCTGTCTATGTGTCGTTTTATGTTCGTTGCTGTTGTACTTTTTTTATGACTTTGTATTGCTTTTCTGTTTTTACGTGTTTTTAGACAGTGGTATCTTCCTAATATCTTAGATTTGTATTTTTCACTATATTTTCCTTATTTCTTTCTTTTTTAATGTTTTTCTTTTATTTTGCTTACTGTTCTCTCTTTTGTACGATGTTTTCTAATTTTATGTTCGTCTCATTTTATGCTTTTCGTCTTCTCCAGTTCTTGCATCGTTTTTTTTGTTTCTGTTTTCTTATACATTTTATGGCTTTATTTTGTTTATCTGTTTTGATATTTTTATTCAACGATATTTTACTAATACCTTATATCTTCTTTATAATTTTTTTATTTTTCTTCTTCACTTCAGCATATATTCTTATCTCGTTCTATACATTTCATCCGCTTGAGTTCTTGCATTGTTTTGTCTTTATTTGTTTTCGTGTAATTTTTAGTGATTTAGTATGCTGATTTAATTTTGCGTTGTTTAATTACTAGTATCTTGTACTCATATATTTGTCTTATATGTTCCTTATTTGTTTTTTTTTTAATTTCCGCTAAGTAGTCTTTCACTCTAATTTTAGGTTCTTCTCATTTATGTTTTATACCTTATAATTGTGTTTATCTATTTTGGGAATATTTTTATTCAATTCATTTTACTTATCTTGTATTTATACTTTTGATTGTGTTCTGTATTACTTTTTTTGAATTGCCAATATTTGTTGGTTTTTATATTATTCTATTCCTGTTTTTTCTCCGTCGTACTCTCTTACTCTAATTTATGTTTTTCTGTTGTGGTGTCGTTTTGTCTTTTCTTTCCGTTTTCTTGTAAACCATTATCTATTTTGCGAATATTTTCAAATTATCAGCATCGGTTTGTTTTTGTTTTATTTTTTATTCCTTTTCTCTCTCTCCTTTATACTCTATCGCTACAATTTCATGTTCTCTTTATTTTTTACTTTCCAATTAAGAAACGTTCTGGTATCGTTTTGTCTCTTTCTTTCTGATTTCTTATTTACTTTAATCGAATTACTTTGCATATCTGTTTTTGCGTTATTTTATTCAATGGAATTCCCGTTATCTCTTTTGTTGGTCTTATTTTATATTTTTCTGTTGCTTCTGTTTTTGTATCGGTTTATTTTATGATGTTTATCTGTTTATTCGTCGTTTTTATTTAGTTGCACTTTACTAATGTTTTGTATATTTTTGCTTTTATTTTTTAATATATTTTTTATTATAATAATTGTTATTTTCTTTTTGTAGCCTATTATTTCATTTTGTATTCTTTCATAGTTTTGTCTTTTTTCCGTTGTGTTTACATTATTATTGCCTTATTTTGCTTATGTTGTTGTGTTGTTTTCTTCAGCTGCATTTTACTAACGTCTTATATTTGCATTTTTTAATTTCTAGTTGTTTTTTAATTTTTATTATACTGTTTTTCTCTTCTCTAACCTATTATTTCTTTATATATTTTTCTGATTTTATACTTTTTGTCTGCTTCTGTTATTCTCTCGTTTTGTTTTTTATTTTTGTTTTCTTGTTCTTATGGTTTTATTTTGCTTTGTTTAATTAGTGAGATTTTACTAATATGGTTTTATTGATTTAGTGTTGTGTCGTTTGTTTTCCTTTTATTTTTGTATTTCTATACTTTCTCTTCTGTATTACATCACTCCAATTTATTTTTTTAAAAATTGTTCTTTATATTTTCTACTTATGCTTATTTGTTTTTATTCGGCGACATTTTATTATGCTCTCTTTTTTGTACTATACTTCTTCAATTTTGCATTTTTCTCATTTTGTACTTTTCACCTACTTCTGTTTTTGTATCTTTTTTATTCAGTAACATTTTACTGATTTCTTGAATTTACATTTTTCACTTCTTCTTTTGATTTTTCAATATCTGTTTTTCTTTAATTTTTGTTTTAGTTCTCACTTCTATTTCATAATCTTCTCATGTTATACTTTTCGTCTGCTTCTCTGTTCTAATATCGTTTTGTAATTTTTCCGTTCCTTGTACGTTTTTAACGTTTTATTTTGCTTCTTATCCGTTTGTGTAAGTTGATATAGGGTCATTCGCTTTGTTTTATTCAACTACATTTGTCGTACTGTTTTTTCTATTTCTGTACTTATTTGATATTATTTTCTTTTCTTTCTATTTACACTTGTTTTATTTAACTGTAATTGTTTTCTGTGCTTGTTTTTTTTTTGTTTTATCATTAGAATATAAAATAGACAAAAAACTGTTATTTGATTACAAAGAAAAGTTGTAATGTATGCACAGCTGCATATGTCATTTAATAAAGGAAAAATTACATCCGAAATGAGGACGCCTGCTGGGAATCTAAAAGCCGTTCTTCGTAGGTGTCAGTTTTCCCTTTTTTCTTCGCGAATTGCTCATCGCCCAAATTGGGACAAGTGCTGCACGGGCCCTGACCCAAGAGTCGCGACCTTTCGTGAATCACTCGCTCGCCGGCACTCATCCAGCCGTTTCCTGCGGTGCCAAATCAGATTGCCGGTCTCCTCCTCGATGACAAATTAATCGGGCAGCGGCTCTTCCGCCGCGGCATTCCTGCGCTTTTGCACGGCTTTTCCGAGTAGCGGCTACGTCAGCCTTACGTGCGGCGACGTTCGGCACACATCGATTGCGGGCCCGCGGACGAGATGGCGCGTCGGCGTGCGACCTTCGCGTAAACGCAGGTTGCAAGATGGCCAGTGAGTCATGCGATGTTTTGAATCCCACGCGGCAGCCGATCGGAATAATTAATCCGCTCATGCTTTGCGTAGCTCCCGCAGAAAGCAGTGCTTTTCGCCTTTTAATTGGACGGCAGCACGAAATTGCGGAGGTGCAGAGCTGCTTTTAGACCGACTGAATCGGAAATTCCTTTGTGAGGTTGAATTTTTCGTAATCAATGAATTAAATATAGGGCGATTGAAATTGGACTTCAGGATGTTTCGACTCCGTTGGCATGCGACCATTCTTTTAACGAAGTTTTCCATTTCTATTTCAGCATTTGCACGTCTGATGTTCTTTAGACTTGAAATCGTAGCAGGTTTGTTGATATAAATGTTTTCCTTCAAATAGTCCCAGAGAAAAAAGTCTACTAATTCGTAAGACCGTGGCGAACAATCGATGTCACCTTTCCGTGAGATAACACGACCAGGAAATTTGGTTTAAAGTAAAGAGAGTATTTAACGTCCTGTGTGGCATGTGGCTCCATCTTGTTGAAACCACATGCCATTCGTTGGTTTCATTGAAAAAAGAGTTTAGCATCTCTCGTTAAATATTTTTCTTTAGGGCCGCTAAGGCTTGTGGTTCGTTCGTATGAACCAATAACTTTAAAAAAACCCAAAAAAACGAAGTCTGCAATGGTCAAATCGGACGATCTTGCGGACCAGTGCAAATCGCCAAAACGAGAGATTAAGCGGCTTGCTTTAGAATTTCCATTATCTCTCGTGCAGTGTATGCGGTTGCACCGTCCTGCTGAAACCACTTGTTCCCCAATCTAATCCGTCAATTTCCGACAGCAAGAAGTCGTTGATCATGGTTCTGTAGTGCTCACGTGTTGTCGACTCTGTCCTCGAAAAAATATGGGCCATTCACTTTGCCATACCAAATACAGTTACTTTGAGAGGATGTAATGACTTTGTGCATTACACACGGATTTTGAGTGCCCTAGTAGGGATAATTTTGCTTATCCACGTATCCGCGTAGGTGGAAATGCGCCTCGTTGCTCATGATGATATTCAATGGAAGATCTTCCTCATCTCGGTCGAGGTTTAGGAGGGCTCGGTTGAAATTTACACGCGGTACACTGTTTGTATTTTGTACTGGAACATCTTTATGTCTTTCAACGTATTGTTTGTTCAGTTAGTGCCACGTGACCAGGGAACGGATTACGAAATTTACGTCGAGCCAAAACCACCGATTGATTATTTGTCAAAAACTTTGACACGATTATTCCGCGTTCTTGAGAAGTAATGTATGGTTTGTCTACGTATCTAGTGTTTCTGTTTACTTCACAAATGTCAAAGTTGCGATGACGTGAGACTTCAAACGTTCACAAAATGCAAACGGCGCATAATTCAGATCCTAACGTTTGATTTGCATCCCTCTATAGAACACAATCAACAACTGGATCTTTACCAGTCCCAATAATGATTGCAGAAAAAATTGACAATTTGAGAATTCGAACCGAAGATCTGTTTATCGCAAGGCTGCCACTTTGACTACTACCTTATTAGCCTTTCTGAGTGTTTTTAAAGTTAAATCTTAGAAAACTTACTCAGATGAGTCAGGATGTTAATAATCAAATCAGAATTTAAATTTTATTAATTAAATTATTCACAATACTTAGTTAACTTGTTCTTCTTCCTCGGGTTGTCAACATCTCTTTATTTTTGTCACCTTTTCTAAACAGAAAAGGAGGGGGATCGCCCCCCAGGTAAAATTGATGAGCCTGATGAGAATTTTGCACACGGTTCTGAACTCTTTACTAACAAATAAATGATGACCAAATGGATATGTTCCTAGATCTTCCAAAAACCCTATATTCACACGATCTAAGCCCGCGACTGTCTTTCTAGAAATTCCAGGTCTAAACTGCAAGAAATTGTGGAGGGAGGCAACACATTTAGCAATATGTAGTTCCCCAACGAAACTTTTTTTATTTATAATACAGTTTAATCACAATTTTCTTGCATGACTCTCACTAATTTTTTCCGTTCCTTAATTTTTTTCTGTAAATTTCTCGGCTTCAAAATAATAAATACTTAATTTATCGAGTCTCGACTACTTTTTTGACGTAGTATAGGTTTTTTAGTTGGAAAAATCGTAAGGTCAACAATAATTCTTAATACGTTGGGTTTTCACATCTAATTTTCGGCTTGATTTGGCTCGGCTCAATTTAGTTGTTCGGTCCAGTATACCTTGGTCGATTATCGAACTGCAAAACTGTTGCAATCATAATTTCGTTGGTTTTTATGTCTTGATTACTCAAAAGAAATTTTACGTAGAAAATCTTATTGCGTTCCATATATCTTTCACTTTCTCGTGCGTCAAGTTTTATTTTTATTATAAAAAATATTAAAGAATTATGCAATATCATTATTATGCGTTTATTTTTTGTACCTTGCAAATTGGAAAAATGATGCCCCCGTTTGAGAACCAACACTAAAACGGATTTGAAAACATTCTGGATAGATTTAGACGTCACATCTATGACATCTGCATTCCAATTCTTTCCTTTGAGGGAATTGAGGTTGGGGCTCTGTGAAGCCCATCTCTTCAAACCGCGATAGTATAACCTTGCCGTGTAGGCAAAATAGTTATTCTGTTAGTACAGGAAAGATCCTTCTCTGAATTGTTGCCAGATAGTTGGCAGCACAAGGATGTCAAGAATATCAAGGTAACAGTTGGGCTGAAAAGTTCGTAGGCTAACATAGAAAAAAAATTTTTTTTGATAAAATTGGATTTTATTATTCAATATAATTGCCTTCGAGGGCGATACACCGATTATAGCGATCATACAATTTTTCTATACCATTTTTAAAATATATTTTGTCTTTAGCTTCAAAATAAGCTTCTGTTTCGGCAATTACCTCTTCATAGGCGCTAAATTTCTTTCCAGCGAGCATTCTCTTGAGGTCTGAGAACAGGAAAAAGTCGCTGGTGGCCAGATCTGGAGAATACGGTGGATGCGGAAGCAATTCGTAGCCTAATTCATGCAATTTTGCCATCATTTTCATTGACTTGTGGCACGTTGCATTGTCTTGATGAAACAGCACTTTTCTTCTTCAAATGGGGCCGTTTTTCGTGATTTCGTCCTTCAAACGCTCCAACAACGCTTTGTAATAATCGCTATTGATGGTCTGGCCCTTTTCAAGGTGATCAATAAATACTGATGCCATAAACCTTGCTAGCCGATTATTGCGTCTTTCCACTCTTTGGATTCGGTTCATCGCGTGCAGTCCACTCGGCTGACTGTCGATTTGACTCTGGAGTGTAGTGATGAAGCCATGTTTCATCCGTTGTCACATATCAACGAAAATTCGTTATTATTACCGTTGAATATCGCTGAACATTGTTCTGAATCAACGACACGTTGAAACTTTGCTGGATTGTGAGCTCGCGCGGTACTCACTTTGCACACAGTTTTGCATGTCCAAATATTCATGCAAGATATGTCCAACACTGTATTTTGATATCTTCAGAGTCTCAGCTATCTCGCTTAACTTCAATTTACGGTCATTCATAATCATTTTGTAAACTTTTTATGTTTTCGTCCGTTACAGCCTCTTTCGGGCGTCCACTGCGTGCATCGTCATCAGTGCTCATCTCGCCTCGTTTAAACTTGGAAAACCACTTCTCAACGGTTGATTTTCCTGGTGCACAGTCTAAATAATGCTTATCAAGCCAAGCCTTGGTTTCAACGGTATTTTTTTGCCAAAAGCAGTGTTTTATTAATACTGAAATTCCTTTTATCCATTTTTTAAAATTAACAATAGTTGCTTCACTCAAAATACGATATCTCCTAAACTAATAGTCCGACAGTTGTCAAATTTATACACGAGTCTTTTGAAGGTTAGGGTTAACTAAAAAGCACATGGATTTAATACTACTAGCGCCGCTTATGTGTCAGCCTACGAACTTTTCAGCCCAACTGTTATATCTCAGCGTTCAACCTTCTGGCTACAGAAACTAACTGACTCAGGTCAAAATCTGGATCTATCAACAGAAAAATATCCTCTGTACCATGAAGTGTCTCGTTTTCATCATATTGACACTTTCAGAAACAATTTCTAACTGTTTTTTAACTGACTTACTACCATATCGAATTTATTAAGTAAATAACCACGGTGTTAATTTCGCGGCAGATTTACAAATCCACGATATTTAGCATATGCTTTAAAATTTTAACTTCCATGCTGTTTAATGTTGCTAATTATTTATGAGTTTAAAGAGCTGACACAGTGATGTGGTTTTAAATAGTAGAAAGATGATTTGAATGTTATTCGAATTGGATAGAAAAGCAGAATCTTCTATGGAATTAAACCATTTCGGCATTACGTTGCTGATTATCCATTCCTTACGATGTTTGTATATTAGGGGTAGCTGATGGACTTGAGGGTTTCGGAAGGTTTTGCGATTCCCATAAGATCGGTGATTTTCTTTAAGAACGGCCATGTTGGCGCAGTAGAGGATAACAATCTTTCTGTTCCCAATTTTAAATCCAAAGATTCTATTAGAAGGATTTCGTTGATATGAATTGTATCGGCACCATAGTTTTTAATAACGATGGGATCTTTTCTAAAATCTTTTAAAGTGTGTCATAAAATGAACTGACATTTTAAATTTGCCGTCATTTTTTCGCACCACAACCAGACTAGACATTTTCATTTGCTATCATTAGAAAACGTTGAGATTAAATTATGGAAAGGTACATAATCGAACAACGCGTAGAAATTGTCAAAATCCACCTTAAAAATGGTAAAAAATCGTAATGGACTTTTCAGAGTAACACCGTGGTGAATCAATAAATTTGATTCAACTGTTCAATTAGAAAAAACGCAGGTGCCGTCCTCGTGCCGCTCGCTCGAATGAAACCATAGCCGGTGTAAGTGAAAGTGTTGAAGAAACTCCTTCCACATCAATCCGTCATTGCATTCAACAATTGAGCATTTTCAAATGCGGTCTTCAACGAATTTTGACCAAAGATTTGCATTTGTACTCTTATAAGGTTCAGTGGACACAAGCATTTAAACCACAAGATCACGCAAGCCGACAGGCGTTCGCAAATTTGGTTTGGGAAGATAAACAAGTTGATGATGAGTTTTCAAAAATATCATCTTTAGCGTTGCGACATTTTCATTATAGCGGTTTCGTCAATATCAAAATTGTCAAATTTGGGGACCCGAACATCCACAAATTGTTGAAGAATATTCTATGCATTCTTAACGGGTTACGATTTGATGCGGATTTTAGGTTGGGGGATTGATTGGACCTTACTTTTTCGAAAATGAAGATGGAAATGCTGTTACCATAAAGAGAATTCGATATCGTGATATGATTACTTCTTATGGCTTGAAATTGATATGGATATGGAAGACATGTGATTTCAACAAGACGGTGCTTCCATTGAAACCACAACGTAAGATTTCTTTCTTTGAGGTAATCTTAAGGTTAAAGTGCACATCAGCAAACCACAAACCATTGAGGACCTCAAAGAAAAAATCGACACGACACTGCTGAAATTTCCTAGCAATTATGTCAACATGTCATTGACAATTTCACAAAAGAGTGAACATGTGCTGCCACGCTCGAGGCGGTTACTTGTCAAATGTTCTGTTTCACACATAATCTCCATGTCTCTATTTTCAAATAAAGCAAAAGCATTATCAATGTTCAAATAAAAAATGTTTTATTAAAATGTTAGCTCATTTCAGGACACCTTAGCGTCTACAAAATTTGCATCAGCTGTTTTTCAGGAACCCTTTTGTAAGCTATCTATCTATACATTTGAACAAAAAGTAAACAAAGACAGCTTTTACTCTCGTAAGGTTATGCACTGATTTATCCTACTGTTATCATTTGTTAATAAATTGTTCTATGTTACCACCTTGCAAAAATTTTAGGAAAGGCGTGTAAAAAATTGTTAGCCAAGGACGTCAAAAATATCTTTTTGCGAGCACCCCTTGTATTTTAATATTTTTGAAACTTATTTTGACGTCCATTTGAGACAGAAGCTTTGTAGGAAATTTTTTCGCCTCTATCGGAAGTTTCGAATCACTTTATGCCCTTAAAAACGACATTGTCTGTTTTACGATCTCTCTTTTAAGAAAATCACTGCTCCGACAACTCATTGCTTTTCTTGACGTTTTTCTCGTTGAAAAATCTTTGCTAATTCGCGAAAATTTCGTTTAGTGTTCTTTCAATGATAATGTGAGTCGTTTAACAATGACTATGTACATGGGTGAATCATATAAACCGTGTGAAGTGAACGAACGGGGTCTCGACTTCTGAGAGTTGTAGCTAGTTGTGACTGAAGGGGGTTTCTTGTATGGGGTAACTAGAACTAATGCTTTTTGAATGGGAATCACAATGTCACAGATAAACTCGTAAGTTGCGCAACGGTTTGGTGCAGGGTTTCTGAAAGGGCGTAAAGTTGCCCGTAATTTTCAAGAAATTTAAGGTCCAGTTTTGAGATAACACCCTTAACAAAGGCTGAAGTGTTCGCGTGGCACATTCCATTTTTAGGAGCAGGTGAAAATTTGGAAAAAAAATCGCCGATGCCACCCAAAGCACAATATTGTACTTGTTCACCGATTAATTATTGCTGAAATTATCATGTTTGGACCACCAAAAAGAGCACTGAACACTAAATTCAAATAAGTACAGTTTACAACTGGAGATATTACTGATGGCGATTCTGAATTAGGTATTCGATTTAACTCGGATGTTTCCGTGGCCAGTTCGGCTAACTCGTTATTGCTCGTGTCTCTTCAGGAGAAGTTCGGGTTATTTTGATTAATAAAATGCCGGCATTCGTCCAAAGGAAGGTCCGTCAAGGGAATTAAATTATTTAAAAATACACAGGATTTCTTTCTATTACATTTAGTATGTCTCTCAAAAAGAGACGATTCTAAAGTATTGCTTTTTATCATTTTTTACTCTTAATTATTTATATTTACATCATTACAACATTCGCAATTTACATCGCCTTCTTAGCAAAAATAAATTTTAATTTTTTACCAATATCTTTTCTTACTTGGTTTCTGTTTTTAAATTATTCTCACCACAATCCTTAAAAACTCGCGCAGAAAGAAATTTAAAATCCAAACGAAGTTTTAAGGTCTAGCGCTTTCAAGATGATGAGCATTCTCCTGCGATAAAGAGCAAAGCTACTTGGATGTATCGCATGCATCGCGCTATTTTAAACAGCCGAGTACAATTGCAAAACAGGAAGCAACACAAAGATATGCATTATCTATTTTAAAAATGCTATATATAACTGCAGCTCTATTGTGCTTCTCCGAATAAAAAAGATGCTGCGGAATCTTGCGTGTGTTGACGTAACGCGCAACATCAACGCAGTCATTACAATTGAAAAAAGCGTTGTAAACTGAAACGAATAATTATATAGATTACAACTATTGTTTGTAAAAATTTTGATGAATTTCTCAATAAACTAAAATAATAATCTAAAAATTGTACCACACCTAAAAGATTGATTTGTGATTTTTTTAATTTGTTAGAAAACAGGGTACGTTTACTTTCATCTGATTTTCGAAATATCTTGCAAACGATGGCCATTATTAACTATGAAGTTTGAAGTCGATTTGTAAATTACGCCATCACCTAGTCTCGTTTCGCCGATTTTTCGCAAATAGCCTGGGTAGCTTGAGATTTCAAATGCTCCCATAGAATAATGTAGCAGGGTTGAAATCGTGCGAATGTCCATAGAAATGAACCGCTCCAAAAACATTTTCCCTAAAACATGTAGTAATCTTGAGGCGTAACTCCGTCTTGCTGAAACCACGCATCAATTCTATGGGTTCTTCGAACTGTGGCTGCAGAAAGTTTTCCAGCAAGTCTACGTAACAGTTAGCAGTCAATTACTGGTATAAATTCTTTTGGAGAAAGCTAGGGAAGGCTTACTGTACTAAAATTGGCAACGGCGCACCTTTTCTAAAGTTATTTTCATCTAATTAATGTTAGTTCTGCCTTTTTACATGTCTACTCAAATGGAAATTATTTCCATTAGGTTTCCAGTATGTTACACTGAATTATTACATAACCATCACCTTTAGAGGTAAAATTACAAATTCTTTCGAAAAATAGTCTTTAGTCTGTTAGATGTAGTTTTTGCCCTGCAGTTAACAAGTCCATAATCGAATTGTTTTCCGGTTTTGATACCTCCATTACAACCAATAGCAAAGCGACTTCTAAACATTCTTTTGCTCAATTATTCTCAAATCGTTTTTGATAAACTCTTTCTACAGTGGTAGGATGTCACTCGAGTTAACTACTAAAAACTGTACTATAAATATCCTCTTAAAGTCGCTAAAATGTAATAGGCTTTTTGGTGCAATCTGTAGTCACGAAAGCATAAAATTACACAAAAGTCTTCCCGAGCGAAAGCGAAATCCTCTTTCATGCATCAATATGAATACCGACGACGTGTTACCACTAAATAGGGAACAACATTTTGTTGGAATTTCTTCACAATTTACAAAATCAACTGTGCATACGAGGTAAACGCCGTAAGTTTTGGTCCAAATATATTATAGAAATAAAGCAATAGGGTCATATTTGAGTAAAGTCTCCAGTCTCCAGTCTCCATCTATTTCAATGCATTGTTACAGTTCGAAAGCAGCATTTCAGTGTCCTTGAAAAAATATTTGAAAGTGTCTGCAAAATGCTTCAAAACAGCCACTTTTCATCGTTGTTAATTTTTCTACCTCAAAGATCTTTCTTTAGTTTTGAACATAGATGGTAGTCACGGGGGATGAGCTGTTGGGTGGGTGGTATAGTCCTCAAAACCACAATTCTTCTCAGTAGCCTGGGAAATTGCGAAGTTATTGGCAGGGGCGTTTTCATGCAGAAGGGTTCCACTCAGCATGCCATATTTTCTCTTATAGCTTCGCCCAATTTATGCAGTAAGCTGGAGTAATTCTCTTTGTTTACCACTTTGTTCCTTCCCTTAAAAACAATTAACAAAATATTGAATCCCAAAAGAGCGTTGCTATCATCTTTTTCGTCGATTGAGCAACCTTTCCCTGTCTTGGACGATTTTCGTCTTTCATGGTTTTATCCTCTGTAAAAATGTATTGAAATATCTTCTTCACTGTGATGGAATTACCACGTTGCTGTTTAGAACCAATATCCTTATCCATATGAAAGTGCTCATGAAGAATACACGACTATATCGGAAAGTCCTAACCTTGCTGAAAATTATTTTACACTCAAACGCCTATTTTGCAATATTTGGCACTGGACGAAGGCGATATTTTCTCCCAAAATCATTTCAACTGGCTGATCTGCACGTGATTCGTCTTTGATGCCTCCTCGGCCCAAACGAAATTGTTTTCCAGTGGAATATCTAAATGTTGTTTAATATCACTAGGACTAAGACTTCCAATGAGAAATTTAATCACAGCTCGGTATTTGGTTTTAACAAAATGACGCTGGCCTACCAACTCAAATGACTGTTGCTGCGCGACTGAAACAAATCGACTGCTGAAATTTCTAAAAACGTTCAACCAAAGAGCGCTGTCTGACACTGTCGCTATTTTGTTTCTATTACTACTGGAACCGAAAACTTTCGGCACGTACCTCGTACAATAGGCAAATTTGATGTCTTAGGTAAGAATAAAAATTGAAGACTAACTAGAAATTATAAATTGCAAAGACAAGACCACTCAAGATCGTAGTAAATTTTACAGAGTACACATTTAGTGCAAGAAAAGCAACTGTAGCAGCTAACCTGGGGCATGTTAAGCAAATGTGAGCTAGGAAATAATCAAAAACGTCAACGGAAGCGAAGAATGATAGCACGCAAAATTTCCTGCAATTAAATTATTTTTTTCAATTTATAGAAGCATCATAAAAATAAAACCACACAAAATTTTTCTTTGATCTCTGTCAGGAATTTTATTAACCCCAGAAGCAATTTGAACAATTTGATCCTCGAGAAGGCTGAGAACAATACGAATATTCTCTTATTTTGGAAATAACTTTTAAAATTATATAGATAGTAAGTAAATTGGGATAAATCAAACAGAAGAAACGTCAGTATTATTTATTTATTTCAAGTTTGTAATTTAATTTTCCTGGTGACGTAATAGGATATGGTTGGAGCCGTCTTACGTGGCTTTATTTTATTACGTCATTTTAGGTGGGAAACCGATTATAACTTTTTTTTGAGAACTGCAAAAATACATCTTATTTTTTTTAAACTATCTAATACAGAAATTTTGTTCTTCGACTAGAATAGTTCGTTGTTTATGTCTTATTGCGTAGACTTCAGTCTTCTTACACTGTCGACGTTTGTGAAGAAAATCGATGCGTAAAACTTCTGCGAAATATAAAATTAAGTTGCAGTAACCTTCCAACTGAGAACTGATTTTTGATTGTGTCTGTGATTCTGCTTTTCTGTGGCACTACATACTGGCTTGGATTCCGGGGTGACTCAAGTTTCATCGCAAGTGCCAAAAAGCCTTCCCTTCAACCTCGTAGCCTATCGATAGTCCTTTACGCAAGTCTTGGGAATAGGGTTTTTTATTTTTGACGAGAAGATGAGGACCTATCTTAAGGGCACTTTTTGAAACCCAAAAATTGCTTATGCTACGTTCTACTTGAGTCTTCATTATGAGAAGCTTGACAATAATCCGTTGTACAACAGGTGAGGCTACCTTTTGTACTAACATCGTAATACTGACTAAGGTAGTGTGAGGTTACCCTACGGGGGAATTTCCTTCGGACGCTTACAAGAAATTCCGGTTTATTTAATTCACCATGATCTTGTTCGGTTCCTGTTAAGATGATAAACAAAATTTATGAGTACTGCTGTGAGTTTTCAAAGAATCCTGAGCGTCTTCGTTCCCGGTATGACCGACTAACCGAAGAATCCTTTGCAAGACTTAATACTAACGCTGACGCACCGCTTTTCTACCTGGCTATTGTTGAATGAGTTGTGTAGTTCGTATTGACCTTGGCTTCTCGCATAGTTATGGTGTAAGTTACCGCTTTGTTGGCATGAATTAGAAAACGTAATTGTAATCGAAATATTTTTAAGGTTATTATACCTAGTAAAGATAAGAGGAAGATATCGAAACGGAAACACCACAATACCCCGAGTGTTTAGTGATAATCGCATAGGGCTTCTTTCACTGCGCCAATCCTGTCGCTGCCTTAATAATATTTATCGTATCCGCTAAATACAATTGCCCGATTCAGAAAATTATTGATTTAGATCATTTTTGATCTCTTTCGTTGAAAGATATTAGATTGCGATTAATTATGTCCGCTGAACGCCGGATTTGGTCACATTCGATTATTTTATTAAGAGATGCGAGGCAATAAGCGCAATTTTTTGAAAAATAATTATAAAAAATTATTAGAAAAATTTTATTTTTGGATACTATGATAGAGTGATAACTTCACTAGTAGCACGTGTTGCAGTCGAGGCCATTACAGCCTTATTCCGAACATGGTCAGGGATGCCTCGGATTTCACGTGATCCGGTCTTTGAGTTCTTGGATGCTATTGGTGGTGATTTGATACACTTGATCTTCCAAATAATCCTAGGGGAAAAAATTCCGAGGGGTTGAGATCGGGTGAATTACTCGGCCAGTCGAGGCCACTTTCTGTCTTTCCGGGGGCATCGAATCCGAGAATCCTGCCCTCAAATACACTGGAAATATATTCAAAATTGTTTGCAGTGCGATGGAGTGACTCCGTCTTGCTAGAACCATTAGTCCGCAACCAATCTTTGGCGGCGAAGTTCGGTGGAAAATTTAATCAAAATTTCTTCTCGATAAACATATTTCGAGGGAAAGAAGGGTCCGATCATGACTCTGTAGATGGTTGAGCATCATACACTGACTTTTCTTGGGTGGGGCCGGTCAGCTGAGGATTTTCTTTGCTCCAATACCTACAGTTCTGCTTATTGCCGTATCCATCCAACTGGAAATACTCGTCACTGAAATGAATGCGTTTCAAATCGATCGCTTTCTGTCGGAATCTCTCCAACATCTTGGTCGAAATTGATCTGTGTGAGTGGCAGTTGCAGTTGGATTTTATAAAGAAACATTTCCAAATCCACATTCCGGATTTTCCTGACTCACCAATCGCTCACATTAAGAAGAGCTGCTCCTCTTCTGGAGGAAATAGTGGGATCATTTTCATAGAGCTCTTGCACTGCTACAATAGCCTCGGGAATGGTCACAGTCACCTATAATTCTGTCTTCGTCTCGTTATCATCAGCCATTATCTCAATACTTTTGAATTTTGAATGAAACTGATTTTACAAGATTAAATTTTTTTTTTAAATTGTCCATATTTCCGAAAAACTGTCGACTTATCGAACTTACCTTCGAATTTCCTTACTATGCCGATCGTAGGCCTTCACGATAAACACGTTCTTCGATGTTGTAAGATATCTTCGAGTACGCCATTTTGAGTCCTGAAGACAATCCAGAACAAAGTGTTTTATACTTGTTAATCAAACATCAACAAAAATAAGTTTTACCAACAATCCTACAGAGAGCGCCAAAATTAAATTTTGGGTTTGCCTTCTTTTCTTTTTTCTTCTGAATTTGGTTAATTTAATATAGATGAATGAGTCTAAAAATAGATGAAATAAGGACGCAATTCGCACAATACTTCGCTCTAGGTGGAAGATTACGTCAGCACTTCTTGGTCAATAGAACTAAATCTCACAAAAGTAGTGTTATTTTTTTAATAAAAACAAAAGTAGTTCTCATTATGTATAAAAATAATAACTATTGTGTATAATAAATCAGCATTTTAAAAATAAGCAAACCAGATTTTAGTTTAATAGACATGGATAGAGATGGAAGGTAATTTATGATTAGACTGTATATTTTAAAAAGTGGTGGAAGTTAATATTTTTGCCCATTAATTATGCAGAACTTCCTACAAATAAACGATTGTGGTTGTTCGGCATTTTTCATCAATCCGTTTGTTTTCCAGCGTAGCCTCGTAAACATCTTGTTACCTAAAATCCAGAAATAACTCGTCCGCGCCAGCGCCCGAATAGTACGCACGCGAAAATTTCGTAAACACGAAAATGGAGATCGGCCCGTCCTCGTAAACATATATCCAGTATTAAAATAAGCCGCGGCGCCTGTTTTTTGCCATAACGAATTATTAGCTGCTCGGTGACAACTTTCTGGTACTTGTATCCGAGCCATGTCCCCTAATTAACTTCTCCAAGGACACGCCTAATGAGATTAATCCTACGCGATCGCTTGTAAGTATTTGTCGTAATAACCTGGTACTAGTTATTCAGGATTAGATATAAGCCGGCGTTTGATGACTTCTCGGTAGCTTTAGCTGACGTGCATCAAGGCCGTCTGCTCTCGGAAAATTGCGGTCTTCCGCTTCGACATGCTGTTAATTGGGATCTGTTTGTCAAGTTTTTGGTGCAAGCTGATTAACTATCCCATTTTTCCGTGATTAAATTTTTTAGCAGAGAATACAATTGTTACTGTATGTGAATTATTGTTGAGGAAAAGTATATTGTCAAAACATTTTTGCTATATAACAATTTTGTTGTTTTTTATATAAAAAGAAAAACCTACTATTAATTGAGTAACTAAAACATCTCTTTGATGCAGATCGTGGTTCAGAGGAAGTTCCGTTACCCTTTATATGAGAATGATGGATTGGTTGCCTGTTTTGAATAGGTGGGTCCACTAAAATGAAACAAAATCGTATTCTTCTTCACGTTAAATGGCATTGTTTGGTATATAGAAATAGGTCTGCGCAAATTATCCTTGGTAATTCTATAGAAATTCTTGGAATTTGGATATTAAGGCAGAAGCGAACCCTAGGGATTGTGGGATGATCAGCAAGTTTATTAGAATTTAGTGGAAGTAAATCAGCGCGGTACGCACTGATTAGGTGCGGATGTACCTTAAATCCCTCTATAAACAGTAAGGATAGCACATACAATCCCCTAGCCTCCGGTTCCCTCTGGAAAAAACAAAAGGCACAGCCAAATTTGACGTAGAATCCGAATCCGCGATCAGAAAATCAATAAAACCAGTGCAAGTGGCCTGAAAACTAGCCCCTTTCATATTTGTGCCAGTGGCTACATTTAAGTGGGGGAGAAGGTAGGGCTAATATCTCTTACAAGGCCCGAAGCGCCTCAACGCACACCGCTCGAAAGCTTCATCTCATAAATAGAAGTATACTTTAACAAGGCCTCGAAGCAGCCTATATGTTATAATCCAGTCAAATTGATAAATATAGAGCCCGCAATTTTCATTTTAAATTGCGTTCTTTTTTGCAAAGCGCTATTTGGGTAATAATTCCCGTATTTTCTCACATTAATTTAAAGTTGCTGGAATTTCCAATTGTAGCCGTGTATTAAGTAGCGAAAGCTATTAATTTCAGTTAGTTCTTCTGCCTGGCCGGTTGTTGTCTGTAAATTACCACTAAGGCTTTAGGGTATTTAATTTGACCTGTTTAGTCTACACCGATGAAAATGTGCAGGAGTTCAAAAACTAACATTCTTATGTATAATCTTCTTCCAGATTTCTATAAATTACCACTAAGGCTTTAGGGTATGTAATTTGACCTACTAAGTCTACACTGATGAAAATGTACAGGAATTCTTCGTCTAGATTTCTAAAAAAGAGAGTCAGCAAAACGATCCTCGGATCTTTGCTCAGAAAGCTCAAATTATCTTAAAAATACTTATTAGTGAACTTGTGGTGATGCAGTGTCTTATTGAAACTTCTTAAACCAGTCTATAGCCACCCATTTTCGAAATAGAATCTGATATTGAAAGTATTATCTTATCTCGTAGTCTAATTAACACGCATTTGTTTTCTGTTAATGCAAAGAAGTAAGCGCCGTTTAATTTTGAAAGAATTAGCTGAACAAGTGCACATTGCAGAATGTCAACAGCACAAGATGGCAGCGGGCCAAAGAGGGCGGGAAAATTGTTCTGTTTGCCCCTAAACTTCCATACTCACTAGGTTTCGCCTTGACAATCTTTTCAGTTTCCTGAATCTAGACATTTTAAAATCGACGCCAATAAGTTTTCTGGAAATGCGTAGAGCGTTGAATGATTGCAAAAGTGTTTTTTTTTGAAAACCCAAGTGTTTTCCATTCAAATTCATAAAAGAGAAGTTTGGGGAAAAATATGACTTCTGGAAGATTTCTCATTTTATTTCATCGTGGTGGAAGATGGCACTTTTGGTTTGTTAAAATATTACTTTCTTCGTGAACTTCTACGTTAAGGTTGGTGAGTTGTACGTATTGCTTGTTCGCCATGATTGTTTCGTCAAATGGAAAAAGCTGAAGAAAATTTTTCCTATCACACCTACCAAACAAACATCAACTTTATTGAATTTAATTCAAATTTGGGCTACGAGTTGTTGGGCTTCGAGTTGTTGGGCTTTTATTTGTTTATTTCAAGCTTTTTTTTTAGTACACAAGGTCATCAAGGTAAATCCGGAATTTTTTAGGTTGCGTTGCAGACAAGCCGAAGGGCTGTTTCTATTAGATAACAATAAGTTGACTTCATATTATCAGGGCATACCCGAATTTCATCGCACCGAAAAATCGTTGATGTAATTGCCTGGTTTGGCTACAGAAAGACCCAAGTATACGACATAGCCTAGCAGTACATGGAATCTAAGCAACAGGAGGAGGTAAACGATCTGATCGCAAGAGCAGTGATAAATTCGCGCGCGAATTGAGGAGAAAATCGATCAGGATCTTGGGCGGAGCATGGCTGACCTGGCGAAGCCGACAGTCAGTCGTGCAGTAGATCAGGACCTGCATTTTTGTCCCGAGGAACCGCTAATTTTTAATTAAAAGCCTAAGCACCGATGAACAATATCGAGCACAACGACGCAAAAGAACTTTATGCAAAGCAGCCAGGAGAATTGCCAAAATGATCGTAGGATCCACCAAAATGCATCTGAAGTGTCTACGTCACGCATTTAGATTTCCACCTCTGTGATGCTCCAGGGCTTGTCATGTCGTTTCACTTCTTTCAGTAAGTAACTGCCGTCAGCTATACCAATGCGGTGGAGACAGTTGTCAAGCCCTGGGTGTAGAGGAAGTGGTCACGGAAGTACTTGTTCCAGCAAGATTGTGTTCCCGTCCACAAACAAAGAAGAGCCAGACATAGCTATACAACAATTTGTGTACTCCCGACCAGCCCTGGTTGCAATTCTCTTGACGTGTAGGACGTAGTCAAGGCGAAGATCAATGTGAGTTTTCATAACACCAAGGACAGCCTAGGGCCACCATCACGCAAGTAATGACATATGGATAAGGAGGGAATTGTGTTGGACTGCAGCAGGTTTAGGTCTCGGCTCAAGGATAATTAAATGCTAGTCTTGTGTAAATAAATTTAACTTTTCTTGTATTTCAATTTTTTATTGTTTATTTATTTTATGGATTTCATCTCGACGACTTTTGTACGTTACTGTACAGGACCCAATTTGCATTATCTATTACGACTCTTTTTTGGTACCCAATCAAAGAAGTAGCTGCAAAGACGAAATCCAACTTATTGTCGTGCGTGTGAACTTGAATATTAATCTGAGTTTCTTTAAATTGCTAAATGCAGGCGAATTGTTAACTTTCAGATTCTCAACAATCTCTTCAGTTGTAATCATTAATGACGAAGGTTGTTCAGAGCGGAGTCGATTAACCAGGTTAAAATTACCTTTTCGAAACCTACCGAACCACTTTTCCGTTGAACGTTCTTGTCACTTTTTCCGAAACGTGCAATGCCGCGAATGCAATTCTTTTCCATCTTGGAAAATTTCTCTTTCAAAACGGTCTGACACTACTACCAACTGTTCTTCGGTACATCCCATGACCTATAGAAATCATGCAATAGAAAAAGCGTTAGGATAGATGCATTCCAGAACTTTACGAACGCGCCTCGTAGATTGCTTTAGAATTCGCGCCGCACCAGTATCCAAATAAGCAAGCCTGGGAAATGCAAATAAATTGCTCGCCACGCCGGTGAGGCAATCCGCTGAAGTTTGTAAGCAGCTGTTACAAAACGCGGTAACAATATTGTTGTGTTTGCCATTCTTTCAACAAACAACGTTAATGGCTTCCTGTATTGGCGATTTTATATTTAGTGGGCTGCAGAACCCAGAGCGCCTGCAGGGGGATAAATTAGCTAATCTGATAGATCGGCTGCGTTTCAGCGCAGACAATCTGCTGGAAAATCTTAGCGCGTACTCGGCATAATTATAACCGGCGGTTTAGATGGAGAAGTCCATGGGAAATCGGGTTCATAAATAACCATGAAATGTGCATTCCTTCTTCGCTAAGCAAGCAAATAAGTTGGTTGAACTTGCCAAATAGCTGCTTTAATCTTGTTGGGTTTATATCTGCTTGCAGCACTTCGTCATTAAAATTTTTCTATTTTATGACGTTGCATTCGTTAATAAAGTAGTATGAGTTGCGATCCCGTGAGGTGGTTCTTATTATCAAAAATCGTGCCTTACCATCGAGCATTTTTCTTTTGATGGCAATCATAAAATGATGATTCATGGAACTACTTGACAGTTTTACTTGTCAGCTCAGAATTTTCTTGCATCCTTTTGGTCCAAAACTGACCTGGTTGCGGGAAAAAATCTAGTTTTTACATTCCATATAGCATTTAGCGTTATAATTTGAGGATAAGACCAGATCGATGTTTTCTCATAGTCTTGGTGCTATCAGTGCATAACACATTCTCCCACTCAATGTCGTACTTTGTACTTCTTATGAAAATACCTAATGGATACTGATAAAAATATGTCTGGATTCGTTCATCTGTAGTGAAAGTATGTGCACTCCTTAATATTTTCAACAATTTGTTTTCATATTTTAACTTTCCAGTCCCCTTTTCGCCATTTCTATAGCTGCTAATAGAATCAGGTCTTCAACATTTGCAATGCAATACCTATATAACTTGGTAACTTGCTAGCGATGCTTTTTTACTAGTAGTGAATGATGAATTCAGAATTCAGCTTTTTTTGAGTAGTTCCACAGGTCGTTCTATTTAAATGTCGGAGATGGCTTCAGACATTCTTTGACAAGACTCCTGAACAAACCACGGTTTACTGAAAATAAGGTATTCATAGCTGTAGAATCTATTCTTCTTTTTGTTTTTGTTATTTCCAGGCGTAGATAGTTCTAATCTCTTTAAATATCCATCAATATTTAACAAAATCATGAATACAACTTGTAATTTATCATTGAGTATTAGATAATACACTCAGTAGTCAACAACACAACGCACGATTGGAAATCATATCTCATGGTGCTTTGGTGCTTATATATAAGTAAAGCCCAAATTCTAGACGAAGATTTTAAGTCGAGCACAAACGCGGCAAAAAGCAAAAATAAGCCAGGAAAAAATGATAATTGGTGAGACAATGAAAGGAAGTTTGATTTGAACTTGGAGGCTGCCTCCGGTGGTCAAGAAGAGCCAAAAAGGCTGCTCATAATGATGAACCGAGCTATAAAGTGACCAGGAGAATTCTGAAATTCTAATAATGAAGTCCGCGATTCTGAAAATGATAACTATATTGATGTAAACCAGATTCTGAAACCTTTTCATCTAAATCTGCATCCAAGAACAGGGAATCCTGATGTGGACTTAAAATAATCCAAACAAAATGGAGGCATTGAGGCCCTTAGTGAAAAAATTCATTATCTTACTAGTAAAATAACAGCAATTAATGTAAACGACAATCAAGTAAGAACTATCTCATAAAATAAAGAAACAAGTGGAAGCGATGTTGAAGAGAGGTTTCTGGTTTGGAATCAAAGTTTACAATTTCTTAATCCGCCTTCAATATGTCGAAAAGTTCCGGAAACCCAAAAGGAGTTGCGTGGGTTAGTGAGAGATGGCGCCATCAACAAATAAACAGTTGCATGGGTTAGTGAGAGATGGCGCCAGCAACAAATGAACAAGTTAAGCTAGTTGATAATAGATATTTCCAGTCGTTTAGCCGTGCAGTTGATGTTTTATGATTAGTGAAGTTGAACACGGTAAGAGGCGAGGGATCAGGTTAACCAACAAAACCACTGCTTAAGCTTTCAAAATAACTAGTTAATTTATTATTTAATTAATTTTAAGTTCTCTATTGTAATTTTAATTTTTTAATACTTTGTAGCTTCTTCATCTTCATATCATTTTTCCCTAGTGGATGCCATTCTTGACTATTTTGCATCCTTTGCATCCAGTTGAAACTTTTGAAACTATCGGTACATCTCGTAGGGAATTTTTCTTTAATTTTTTCCCATGTGAAAGCTTCCGTTACACACTGTCATCTTTCGCCCCCTCCATGTCAGTATAAGTATATTTGATATTTGGGAGATAATTTTACGTGCATGCATTACTTGCTTAAAATTATTTTTTATCGGTTAACGTTTGAGCTGTAATTATTTGACAAACTCAAGATCTGCACCTGCTAGTAGCTAGATCATGAACAACGCCGCACATTCGTTAACTTGATATTGAAGATGCAAGAAACTGACTTTAATTTTTTAAAGAAAGTTATCCTGATCGATGGAGCCCATTTCCACTTTACTGGTTATGTAAATGAGCAAAACTGCCCCAACTGGAGGTCTGAAAACCCAAGAGAAATAGACAAGAAATTTTTTCATCCCAAACAAGTTGCAGTTTGGGTTAACAGTTTTGAGTTAACTTTATTGGTCCATAATTTCACGAGAACGGGGTTCTTGACACCGTTGCAGTTAATGGTGTGCTTTCTCTTGAAATGCTGACTGACTTTTTGGTCAGAAGTAGATGGGTACAGCGGACGACCTTTATTTTCTGCAGGACAGCTCCACATGTCATATAAGACACGAATTAATTGAAATTTGTAATAACTGGTATTTACTCTATCGTTAGGGGTTTTTAAATTTTTTTATATAAATTTTTACATTTATAATTTGCAGTACTTCCGTACAATCTGTAGATAATTTCAAAAATTACATTATTGTACTTTAAAAGTCGCGAAGTATTAATAAAGTTTTATGATCGATCCCCCTACATTTTGTAGATTCTCCATTGCTCATCACAAGACAAATATTGTTGATATTTATTTTTTTATGATTTAAAGGTCATAAGTCATAAGTGATTAGAGGTGAAGCAAAAATGAATCATCGACTGAGTTCAAAGTACGTTAAATGAAATTCGTAGTCATAGAGACGCAGAATATTTGCTGATTATCTCTAATATTTTTAAATGCGCAGTGTGCGCAAAAATTTGCTGGTAATATTTCTGAGTTTCTTAATCGATTCTTCGGACTTGGATTTTAATTTTAATTTCTAAAGGGTCCATGTTAACTGTAGGGATAAACTACATCACATTACCTTGAAAACAGTATACTATTTATACACCCCATAGATTTCAATGCTGAACGCATTGCATTATGGAGGTTGTTGCATGTCGAGAAGTGTTTTAACACATGCAATGCTATACAAGTGCCTTTAGAGGTAAAATCGAAAAGGTTTAAATTCGATGACCGAATGAAACATGCAGCAGGACCAATCACTTTGTCAAATCCATCTGTCAAGGAAACTACTATTCAGATAGTGGCAAAGATTAACGTCGAAGCTCTTTTATGCTTCACGTGAAACTTTATGCACGTGATTCACATCTTCAAACCATAAAGATTGAGTATCCTTTAGGAATTGTAAATACATTATAGTGTTGGGGCGTTGTGGAAGAATCACCATTCCGATATCCCAATCCAAACATTAATTCTAAATCATTTCCGATGTCGAACGTCCGCCATTATGTAAGTACTCTGCCTAGCTCACAATTAACTGTTATTTAGGTTGGTGACGCCATCCTTGCCAGAACTCATCTGTGGAAAAATTTAACAAAAAATTGATAATGTTGCAAAAAAACCTTTCTCTTGGAAGAAAATCCGCTCGCGATAATCTCTGCATTGGTAAGTGATGGGAATAGTAACCGTTTTCAAGAAGGATACTCGACGCAATTGCTTCGGATACATCACGCTGGAGGTATACCTGCCTGGAGCTTGTATAGGAGTTATCCTCAATCTCTTGTAGAACACGTGCTTTCGATTCATGTTTACATTGGCACAAAAATTTTGTAATTTGGTTACTGTCTTGAGAAGAGGGTACCTTTTCAGCTACGCAAAGTTCAGTGGAAAATACTCTTCAGGGTGTGTAGCGCTTCTCTAATTGAACCCATTCGGGAAGTTAAGTCACAACTCTTATCTATCTTACGACAGAAGAGCGTTGGGGAAAAGGGAAAATTAAGAGAGGCTGAAATCAAACACCAATTGGACAAGAGAGCTGCTCCAATGTTTCACTAGCTGGTTAGATCGTAAGCATACCCAGGCAAAATTTCATCTCGCTCAATTTCTCACTGGTGACATGTGTTCCATTAGTTACCTTTACCGATTTAATAAAAGGGTGACAATGCATACAATTTTGCAGCAAGAGGAATTCTGCAAAGCACACGGTGTTTGTATTTAGCAGTGAAATGTGCCGAGAAAAGACATAAGACAACTTTTCATTAAATAAAATATAGTGAAGATAATGCTGGAAAGTCCAGATCGTGGGAAATAAATCGTGATGCAGGGTGCAGATACCTACTTTCTATGAAATAGAACGAAAACGTTAAATGTTTTGGCAGAGTCCACCACCTTGAAGTAATTCTTGTGCAGTTCCAGGTTTGTAAAGTCCAAGAGAAGATTTTTAACCAATAAAAGTTTGGCAGCACCCGATATAGATAGTAGATTATGTGCCCTTGGGTGTCCCTGATGATTTTCCTCTTTTGTCCCAGACCACCAGAAAAGATGTCCTTCTAAATCCGGCCAAAATTTAAGAATTTTCCTTCAATGGTTCGAGATGCGAAAATGGAAAGAAAACCCTTCGCTGATCACGCTCGTTCAATGCGAAGAGCCCGAAAGGGTCTTGGCAAGATGCACCTAGTCTCCATTTGCAAAAATGTCGAATGCTAATGCCAGCTGCGCTGCAACCAAAAGGCTCAAGACTTGCCGATAACGAATTGGCTGACAGGTGTTCGCTGTAGCATACGAAAACCGGTAAAGTTCTTCCCTCTGGGGGCATTGGCTTTAAAGGAACAGGCCAAACTACGAATTAAGGCGTATATTAAGAAAAACTTTTATTAAAAGGGCAAAGGAAATGAACACAACCTAATAAGAATAAAGAAACTCAAAACCAACGGACCGAAAGTGATCGCGGGAATTACTGGCAAGACAAGAAGAAAAGAACGCAATTTAAAAAAAGCGTATCATATTATTAGATTGACAAGGGGCAAGACTATAGTAGGCCATTTAAAACTAGAGAGAAATGAAGGCTTTGGGCCGTTCATCATAAAATGGTACTGACCACCACCAGCAGACTCGCTGTATCGAACCTGTTGTTATTTTTTTAATTTTCACAGTTCATTTAGTAGTTTATAGGCCTTCGTTGGTGCAAATTACACTTTACGCACCTAAAGTTTATCTTCCAATTTCTTAAAAAGTGAGATCTAATCAATTTCATATTTGGATACTCTGAAGAAGTGTAAAATTCGGACAACTCATTCAGTTCATATTTGGCTCCAACAAATATTTGCCTCGCAATCTGAAAAAACTGCCCCATGACGCGATGATAATCTTCTAAAAGCCCCCAGAACAATGCCGAAACCAACTCAACTTGTATAGCCTTTGTCGCTAAACAAAGAATGCAGGGTTAGTGCAATTTATTGGATTTTAATGCCGTGGAAGTTTCAAATTGCGAATCGTATTTTTCGGACGAATAAGAATGGGTCTTACATCTTAATCAAATATAAAAAAGTGAACGGTCAAGCTTTTCTAATGAAACTAGAGGGGGTTCGGGTGTGTTTCGACCGTAACCTACAAATGACGACAAACCAAAAAGTTAAATATTCCGCCGGCTGAGCTGTAGACTAGAAGATTCCTCATAAAACGGTGGTTTAGATTTGGAGTTAATTCAGACAGCTACATTTTATAACGATATTTCTAACAGCTCTAGTTCACAAGATTGCTACGCAAATTTTTATGGGGGTGAAAATGGATCAGCAAACCGACGAAATGAGTCTTCTTTGACAATACTATTGGATGATAGTAATTATAGTCGACCTACGTTCTGCACAGATAAGATTATCTGGAAGGAATGGATTCGACCATTGCAGACCAGTCAAAAAAATTCTTCGTAGCTGAGGAAAATGGTACTGCTAGAAGCTATAAGAAGCTTCAAAGCTTTGACCAGGTTGTCCTTTAGGAAAAATCGAGGAAACCGTAAAATGTATACAAAACTGCGCAATGGGTAGTGAGATGAAGGAGGTCAAGACACGTGAGACATAACCAAAGGAGTTTCATTGACCATGAAATTCACCCCAGTTATCTGCTAATTATGCTAATTTTTCAATGGCAAAATTATTTTCACATTTTTTTTGGACATTTCTGTATAATTCAGTCTTTGTTTTACTTCCCCATCATCGTTGTTATCGATAAAGTATTTTTGAATTGTTGTCAAAATGATGAAAGATTATTTTTTCCTGGATATTGGAGATAAAAGAATTCCTGTTTTTTTAATAATAGCATATGGAAAATCCTGTAAAAATCAGACGAAATGAATGTAGGTAGCAGACAAACGCAATCTGTACGTATACAGGAAGTATAACTCCCGGAAGAAGGTTAAATGGCGTAAAATTGCTATATCCCGTGTTGTATTCGAGAAGTCGCGGTAAAATACATAACCGATCGCCTACGTCAACATGTTTTCTATGTATGTAAATTGATAAGTGCACCAACAACTCGTTTATCACTCCACGTTACAGTACTGTTAAATAACATAATTACGCTGCCAGATGATTAAACAGCAACATAAACAAGGAAGTCCGTCCGATCCGCAATTAGCATTTCACGGTCATCTTCGACGATGTTATCAGGGGTCACATAGCTGCCATTTTGCTCTGAGCCGCGAATCCATTAAGATAACTGCAGGGGCAGCTGGAGCGTCACCAAATGGTGTGACGGCGAATTAGCAGACGTCCCGAATCGCAGCCGGCAAGCTGGAACGAAAACGGAAGATCCGTTAATGACCGCACAGGAAGTTTACGTATTAGGCCGCGCGTGCCCGCAGAATGCCAAAGCGCTTTTTGCCGGGATCATGTTTTCGGGCCGAAATCTCGACCTAACTTCGTTAGACGCCGCTGCACGTGCGCCGGAATGCTAATGAGACTATGAGGCTGAACGCAACTATTCTAGCAGATGTGACCAATTTTTGTTAATCTGTGTTCCGTTTGCAGGGCTATCTAATGCCGTGGCGGATGGATGCTGAATGCCCCTTGCGGATGCACCTGGAAGTGCTCTTCAGCAACTTGGAAGAAATATACGAGTTCAACAGGTCGTTCTTGGAGGAACTGCAGCAGGCGCACTGCAACCCCATCCTGACAGCCAACGCCTTCCTCCACAACGACTCCGGCTTTTCCGTCTACTCGCAGTACTGCACCCACTACCCGCGCACGATGACGATCCTCAGCGAGCTGACCCGCGACGAGAAGATGGCCGCGCTGTTCAGGGAGCGGCAGATGGCGCTGGGGCACGCGCTCCCCCTGGGGTCGTACCTGCTGAAGCCGGTGCAGCGGATCCTCAAGTACCATCTGCTGCTGCAGGTCAGTACTCGCAGCCCGGCGTAGCATCAGCCGCTGCAATGCTTGTCCCGTTGCAGAGGCTCTCCAAGCAGTGCGAGCAGCCCCACAAGTCGGCCGTGGACCTGGCCTTGGCCACCATGACGAGCGTGGCCTCGCACATCAACACCATGAAGCGCAAGCACGAGCACGCCGTCCGCGTCCAGGAGATCCAGTCGCAGCTGTACGGCTGGAGCGGCCCCGACCTCACCGCCCTAGGGGAGCTCATCGCCGAGGGCACCTTCCGGGTCGGTGGCGCGCGCGGGCGCAGGCACATCTTCCTCTTCGACAAGGTCCTCCTGATCGCCAAGAGCAGGCAGGACGGGTCCCTTGCATACAAATCTCATATTATGGTAAGTAGACCTTACTAAAGTACATAATTAACATATTTCATTACCCAATGGTTTATACCTTAATTTTTTACTGTCTCAGTTAAGATTTATTTTACTAAAATACCTACATCAGTTTGGTGTAGTTTATATATTCTATTGGATGCACTTTAACTCTGTTATTGCATTTGATATTGAAGAAACCATAGAACACCAACTATTATTATTAACACTTTAGATTGAAACATTTTGAGAATTTCGATGTTAGTGGTGGATGTGGTACCACTCAATTGAACACCTTATAACCACACTGGCTTAACACTATTTTAAATATCATCACTTTTTTTGAGGGTGCGCTGAGGTGTTCTTCCTGTTAACTAGTATCATTTACTGAGTTTATACCAAATGTGTGTTTTCCAAGTTAACCTGCAATCGAAATACATACCAAGGCACTTGACACGGTTTAAAAAAAGCATAACGGGTAGACATGTTTCTTAGTAAAGTATATTGAGACTTTGTTTAGATGATTCTGTAGTATTCTAGATGATAATCCTGGACTTCTGTGGAATTTCACAGTTGTGTCACCTGCAAAAGTTGTAGTTATCGTGTTTCTGGATGTAGGAAAATGTAAGATAAATAGTACATAAAGTAGAGGACCCAGTAAGCTTCCTTGTGGAACACTCAAAGAGATTTACCTGTATGTGTATGCTCGTCCTGTGATATATAACAACAAACTGCCTCTTATATAAGATTTTAGAATACGAAGTATATTATGTAGTAAGTTCTGGTTAAGCTCGAAAAGTGGACCAGTGTGTTAGACCTTGACATAGGCTTGGGCCACGTCTAGTCTTATTAAAAGCAAATTTTAAAAGTTTCGTCTCTATGTACTTGTTTGGTCATTGAATGTTCTTCTCTGAACCCAAATTTGTGTTCAGGTATTAATTGTCTTTCTAATATAATGAATATTAAGCTTATAGGGCGATACACTTACTCTGGATTTTTTTCCGAGTTTTAGGATGAAAATTACTACAGCTACCTTCCAAAGTTGTGAATAGCAATCCAGTTTTAATACTACATTAAACAACATAGTTATGATTCTTAATTCTTTGGATGTTCTTGTAATATCTAGTCCCACTCTGTGGATTTTTATTTCATTTATAGCATAGTGTATAATGTTTGTAACCTTTTTGCCTTCTGATTGGTAACTTTAGTTAGGCCGGTGTTCCTAAATATCGTTGTATCTGAAGCTAGACCTCTCTTGAAAACGTTGCTTTACCATGCCCAACTACCATTTTTCTAATTAGTGAGATATGCTCCTGCGATGATTTAATTTTTTTATCGTCATCCTTAACGAATATTCTGTTGTTTCCATTGCTGTTAACCCTTGCAAGTATTTTTGGGTAGCTTCATGTAGCATTTCTTTAGCTCTTTTATACACCTATTTAATTTAGCTTTGTCGTGTGGTGAACGGATTTGCTGCCATTGTTTTCTTGATTTTCTTTTTTCTCTAACGTTTGTTTTGATGTTTCTTGAACAATTCACTGGTTTGTAAAATGTTTTATCTTCTAGCGCAACCTTGTATGCTGGAAGTTTTGTAAGACAGTTTCAAGATCCTCTTTTGTTTGGAGCTGTATATTATCGTTTGTTTTTCTATAAAGATCTCAATTTGATGTAATTGATAAAACGTCACTTGGAGTTCTTCTAAAACAATTGTGCCTGTATTCTGCCACTTCTTAGCCAAACTGTACAAATAATGTTACTTCATTAGAAAATTTTATGGTGTTTCAAAATTCAAATTTTTTGAATTTTGAAAAAGAAATTAAAAAAATAGTTACGCGCCGAATCCAATCTACCAGAATTCAATGAATTGCATTCTTTGAGCGATCGAGTACTTCTCGTTCGGAGAAGACATTTTCAGTAAACTAAAATGTGGGTTTTGTTGACATTCGATAGCTCTTGATACCACGTGACACTCACTCTAATCGGATAAGTCGTTAACAGATGGCGACACCTGGGCCATCTGCATAGACGTTCTGGACAGAGTATAGCACATTAGTTTCTTGTTATCGTCATAACACACTAAAAGATATTAAATGACATCCTAAAATAAAATGAACAGGAAACAAAGGGATGAAAGTGCAAATACTGCAAGCCAACTCTTTTATGTTGTACTAAAAACTTGCCTACAAAAATGGTCCCCCAATATACATCTTCAAACCCACATCTGACAAAAATGTTTGCGATATTTATCGTTTGGCCTGCGAATCGATTCCGAATACCTTTGCGTTTGGGTTGACTTGGAAAACAAAATCTTTAAAGTTTAAATTTATATCAGTTGAAAAGTCCAGTTGACTGGTATAAAATGATACAAACTTTTACAGGCTGACTTATTAATGAGAAATGAATTATGATGGACAGGAAAGCTAGCAATAGACACATTTGTAAATTTTAAACCATGGCATTAGGCCATAAAAGTTCCTCTGGTTGATCTAGAGCATACTGGGAGAAGACAAAAGATGCTCAAAATCACAAAAATAACATCAGAAAGTAACTTCGGATGATATTACAATCAGTTCCAGAGGAAGAGATGGAGAGGGCAGAAAAATCGATGTTAGGGTTAACCAAAACGTTTACAGAGCATACATATATACACTCTATAACGACACAGACGCAGCTTAGTTGTAACTTAAATTAATCTCTAGTTAGAGCTTAAAGAAAATCTATTTTTAAGATTGGTCTAATCTAGCATCTAATGTTAAACAGATTTCTGTAGATAAAGAGGGTTCGAAAAGTACGGAACAGTACGTAGTCTGTCGTCAAGTTACCATTTGTGATAGTAGGAAAAACGTACAAATTTTCGTTTTTCTGGGATATTTTTTAAAACAAAAACGATGGAAGATCTCGAGGGGTCCGGTGGTTTATAGCTAATACGTAGTGTCATTTTCAAAGGGAAGAATATCTTAATTGTTCCACTTTGTAAGTCAACAAGTGTTTGTACCATTCAAGGTTTTTTCTATTTTCTCATTTCTTCTTCAAACTGCTCTCGTTAGATGCTATCGGAATTTTCTCTGACCAGTTACGGTTCTTCATAAGTTTCGAGTTGTTTCTCATGTTTAATTTTTTGCTTCAATTTTGTACACTGGAACGAGCATTAGAAAAAGGTGATGCGAGTCCACTGTTGAAGTCATTTGAAAATACATAAAAAATTACATGACCTTGGTTCCCACATTTTTGGCTATATAATCTATGTAACTTTGTAACGAAAAGATTTGCTGATTCGATTTTGAGTTTTCCTAGGGATCTTCAATATTTTTCTTTTTTTTTTGAAGCACTCTTTCAGAAACTCAACCTCCAGCTCTTTGCTGTCTTGAAATGCTACTTTTATTTAGTCTTTGAAACTGTGAGAATTCTGTTTTGTCATATCGAAAACAGTAATAAAAGTGGCACTTCAGTTGTAAAACTTTTGTCATCTTTCATCTTATCTTTATTACATTCGAATGTTTTTCCGTCGTGATTACAAAAATCTTCAAAACTATCTAAATGATATTCCGGATTTAAGTGTCTGGAAAGATAAGTATTTGTGTTTATTAATAGAAAGAAACTTAATTTCATATTAATTTTTCATGTGATTTGCGTTTGCTTTTCAATTATTTTTCTTCTTTTGCTTCTATCTTTTTTACCCTCAACAGTGACATCTCCTTTATTTACATTGCATTATCAAAAATTCTCCAGCGGTTGTACATGCCTCCAACATTTTCAGAAGTGTATAAGTACGAATACTGCAGAACATCAATTATGTGAACCTCGGTTATCTGGATGGTTAATTACACAGGACCACAAAAAATCGATGAAGGTTCCTTCGGCCAGACTAAGTGTATTATATGTTTTTTGTGTCGTTGAAACCCATTTTGCTCCATCACGTCAGCGTTTTCTCCTAACTTCAAAAAATGACAAAAAAATTGTGAAACCCAACCATATCAATCCTAAAATCTGTCTAAACCCTATAACTCTATACCTTTATGACCCTTTAACTTTAATACCAATAACCTATAATCCTAAAAATCATAACCTAAAAAATTATAACCTCAAAACCAATAATTTCTAAACTCCGATAACCCAATGAACGCATGATTCAACAAACACGTGCCACTCATACTTAAATCTCAGAGAATATTAACTAAATAAACTAATATCCCTAAAACCATATTCCTAATAAACTGTTGAACCCTAAAACTATAATTTTAATACCCAATTGGTCGAAATTTCCTGTATTGCAATAACCTGCATTTAGCCATACCGAGGAAAATCTGTAATGAATAAGGGAAATCAACTAAATTCAGAACAATAGAAATAAAAAAAGAATAAAGAGAGGTGAAATAAGAAAATTGAAACAGTACGACCATGTAGGATCACACTACTACAGATAAATAAATAAAGTAACAAATTAGAATTCTGCCTGAAGAAGAAATAGAGAAGGATGGTGAAGATCATGGAAGGATGAAGTGATGGAAAGGGGGAACTGAAGGACAAGGAGAAGAATTGAAAACCTGGTTAAAGGATGGAGAACAGCAAGAGCTCTAGAAACTGCATTTACAAATATACATTTTTAATATAGTGTAACGAATTTCTGAACACCCCTAGTAGAGGTATTATGTTCCGCGGCCGCAGTTTCAATTGGATATACTGTTGGATACAATGCGTTCTAGCAATCGTGTACGAACACGTGTACTTATTCAAACAAAGCAAAACTTTCAGATGGTTCCAGTCTAGCATTTCCAGGTGTTTCGCGACCTTTCTGGTAGATCCGAAATTGGCATAAATATTACTCAGCAGTGCGACCACAAAAATTGGAATTGGTGACAGTGCGGCGAACTCAAGTGTGGAATCTGCGTACAACATAAACTTTTCTCTAGTGTAATAGTAGAAGAAGGGCTTGTATCGATCGTGTTGATGGAGTTATAGCTTTAACGGGAGCGAAGCGGTATTTGATGAAATGGGGTTGTAAATCTTGTTAAATAATCTTTTTAAAACTTTTAAAAACTGTTTTATCAGAAAAACATAAATCGTTTTTATATTGATAAATGTAATTGGCTGTGATACAGTCATTATGCATTTAATTTCAGTTGTTTTGATATATAGGGTAGGTGAAAAGTCATTTCTATTGTCAAAACTTATGTTTCTCTTAAATAAATAAAGCACACTGCCACTTTTTTTATATATAGCTTATTATTTACCGTTAATTCCCTGAAAATTACAATTTAACGTGACCATTGGTATTTTTCTATGCACCATTTTAAAAAGGCAGGTGTATTTGCATTGTCTTTTCTTAAAAAGTTTGGTAGAACTCTGGAGACTACCTCATAAATCTTGTTTTCGAGTGCGTGACTATACTTCGATTTGTTTCGATATACTTTTCTTAACCTATCCCAATAAACAAAAGTTACATGAACCAATCAGAAATTTTGCAGCATTTGCTCTTTCTCAATATCCAAATCGGTGGCCATTTTTAGAAATTTCACTGCGATCTGAAAAAAAAACAGAAACGAGCATAATACAATAAACAAACACCATTCATTACGCTTCTGCATTTCTGTACGAGGTATGAAAAATTAAAAGTGGGAAGTGCTTTTTTGCTCAGCATCTGTTTGTTGTTTTCAACTATTATCAATTTTGATGGATTTTAAAAATTGCTCTTTACAAAGAACCTACTATTTTTTATTCACTGTTGTTAGTTTTATGAATGAATTTGTAAACACCAAAAAAGTTCGTTAAATTTGTTAATTTGGTTTTTACTCTGATACGGATTTGCTCAAATATGGTGAGTGATGATATTCTGTTGAGGCAAACCAGTTCTCCTTTATACCAGGATCAATCAAATGTAAATAAGAATGTCTTTTGGGGCTTTAGGTAAACGGGAAGGGGCGCGGCGTCAAAGCGAAAGATACGCTCACTTGTTGCGCAAGGAGATTAGATTACTAAGTGTCTCACGAGAGGGGCGTAAAACAATCCGGACATTTTGAGAAGATTTAAGGCACAGTTCGGAGACATCCTTAAGAAGACTCAAATGTACGCCTGGCATAAGCAATCTTTGAGAACGAGAAGGTCACCTACGTCGCACGAGGACCAGCGACACTAAAAAGAATATTTGCGCTGTTCACCGCCGACTAACGGCTGTTGAAATAGTTTCTGTCAACTTTTGAACGAAAACAGGTTGTTCTGCTTCACGACAACGCCCAGCTTCATTTACATCTATAACAAACTCGACAAAAAATTACGGATTTGTACTGGACTACACTGGAACCCCCCCCCCCCCCCACACACACACTCAGGATTTATTGCGCTAAGATTAAAATTTGTTTATACTAACCAGAATCAGAAATTTGAATGATTAAAATTGCAGGTATGTTGGGGAAAACATATTTCTAAGTTAGAAGATTGTGTAGAAGAATTTTGTGTGCATTTTTATAGTTTTGTGTTTCAGTAAATAAAAAAATTATTCAGTTTATATTTGATTCATCGACGTAGTCATTTCGATATTTATAAAGAGCCCGATGTTGCAGTCGCAGAGTTAGGCTGCACAGGAATTTTTGCTCGAGTTCAACATTTAGAAGCAGCATCAGATTAATGATCTTAAAATCTGTAGGCTTTGAGACCTATCATCATCATATCAAAATCTCTCTGAATATCAAAATACCGAGATTTGAAGGAGACTCGAACCCGTACAAACCTCGTCAGTCTCTTCTATTAGGTGATACTTTTCTTGTTTTGAATGTTATCATCATCTAGGATGTTAGTTTCTGTGAGTATATGTTTCTCACATAAGTAATAGTGAGATGATGAGCTTTCCATGTTTTTGAAGCCTCTAGTGCGCAATGTTTGGAATTGGATTCATCATTTCCAAATTTGTAGTTTATTTTTTGGGGGCACAACATACGTCGTATTTTTTCGCATGCTTCCATAAACTTGTTCCCTCTATAGGCCTGAATCAATGAACCATGCGGTCGAACGTGAGGACGCATACGTAGCGGCCAAGCACAGTGAAACGTTTAACTACACCACATCTCGTTACAACTGTGCTTTTATGCCTGCCCGCAATCCCGCAATTTTTCTCTCTGAAATGCGGTTCTGCGGTTTTCCATTATCGCCTTTTCATAATTTCAGCTGTTTACAGTTACTCCGGGCGGCCGCTCGTCTGCTTTTTTCTCTTTTTAGCCGGCGATTGCGTTACAGTAAGGAAATTATGTTTGGGCGAATATCGAGCCGGTAAGCCCCAAACCGATCTGCGGTTTATGATTCCATTGTTCCGAGCGCACGCATTTGAAGTTAATGCGCCCATTACGCGGAATGGCATTCGGAGGCTTCCTAACCGAGAGATTACTGTAACAGCCAGCGAAATGGAATTAATTATCCGTGTTGATAAACAAACCTTGAAATTTATTCATAAAGGCGGGAATGCGCATCGATTCCGTTTATATAATTTTGTGATAATATATTTAAATTGCATAAATATATGCCTTAACAAGAAGTTAATAGTCTTTGTTGATTGGCTTGTCTTGGTTCACAAATTTTGATAGCGACTACTGCTGTCGAGCAGTGATTACGTGTGGTTTAATTTCAGCACAGGGGAACGAAGAGGCTGGGATTGAAAGCGTGCCATCTAAAGAGAAACGAAAATTAAACGGCATCGCTCGAATTCCCCATAAAAATGCGAAAGGGCTAGTAAACGCTAGCGCGGCCCATCCCCATAGGAGGTCACTATTGAATTGAAATATCACATAAGCTGTGGCCGCGGGAAAGCGGCCGTAATAAGCAAATTTGAGGATGATCTCAACTTTTTTAATGTGTTTTAGTGTTTTTCGGTCCCGTTTCTTTAATAAAGACGAATTTTATGTTTCCGTTTCATTTCACGGTCTTCGTCTGAATTATGTGGTCACTCGCAATTATTTGCAAAGTTTCCGGATTAGCATTACTCGGTATTTGTATTTCCTGTACCTGATGCATGCGGCGGAAAGTAGTTTTTCCTTATTATTTTTTAATGTTTTCTATTAAAGATCTTGCAGAAGCGCTGCCTGTTGATTCCATGTGTGAACAAGTGACAAGTAATATTATTTCTTTGATATAAAAAGGTGTCAAAATCGACACAATGTGGATTTTCGCCACCTCAATATTGCACGTTCTGCTGAAATTCTTTGTTAAAGGGAACAGTTTTCTAAATAACGCATCCGAACCTCCGACTGGAATTTTTTATTAAGAATATTTACTTACTAACAACTGGCTACCTTTTATTTTTCATGGAAAAAACATGTTAAGATACATACAAATATTTTTCTGATTTAGAAAATGTCTCAAATAAAGGTTTTTGAAGGGCCAAGCGTAACACGGGCGATAAAAACGTTACTTATAACGAACAGGACAGGTGCTGTGGTAGTAACCTCTAAAAGAACTACAAAAATTCATTTTGTGCTGTAATGTTTGCACAATTTTTGTTAAATACCGTAACCACATCTACACTTTATGTACTTTCTTTAATTTTTCATATTATATAAACATGAATCTCCTTTTTATGCGCCGTGAAATGAATGGAGAGGAAAATAGCTTCGACCACTGCAAGTAGGGATGTTCGAAAAGGATTCACCAGAATCACCATATCAAAGTAAAAGATAGCCGTACCCATTGTGTAACTAATTATTCTCAAGTTTATCGCTAGAGAGGGCGTAAAACCATCTAAAATTATGAAAAGATTTAGTGTATGGGAACGACAACCTTAAGAAGACTAGCGTTCATTTGGCAAAAAACATCTTTGGGGGAAGAAAGTCAGTTGAAAATGAAGGTCGCCAACATCGCCCGTAGGTCAGCAGAACTAAGGAGGATATTTGCATTGTTCGCCGCCTCCTCTCCTTGAAATTGACTGACAATTTTGCGTTTTGAAAAATACTCCCCATACATCTGTCCAAACTCTATAAAAAATTGGAGGTTCGTTCTACACTGCACTACATTTTCCGTACAATCCGGACTGATTGCTCTACAATTATCATTTTTTTGAACCACCAAAAGAGCTCTTGGTTGGCTGGTACTACAAGCACCTTTATTTTACGATAGCAGGATTAAAAAGCTACCCATCCATTGGGAAAAATATGTTTCCAAGCCAGGGCGTTATGTAGAAAAATAACTGAAAACTTTTAGCATTTTATAGTAGTCATAATTATTAGCTTTTTGATTCAAAAATTCGCATCAAGTTGTTTTTTAGGGAAAAACATTTTTGATTTTTTTTTTTTTTGGTGGGGTAGGGTATAGTGGTTTAGAAAATTATTAATTCTAAATTAAGTAGGCCTTCTTTATAATGCAATTCCTTGATCGTTATATAAATATAATTATTGTATTATCAAAAAAATAATTTTTTTCGTGAATTTATTTATGGATTTTTTTAAATAACATGTAAAGCGAGAGGTTGATATTCCAAACATCTTCATTTGTTTGATCGATTGTTAAACTACGTAAACGGGAAAAACCTTCATTTGATCCTTTATTTTCGTTTTTTTGGCTTTGAGAATAACAGAAGAAATAAAAAAATTAGTGCGTGAAAACCTTGCTATTTTCTCCACTTGTAGACCATATTATTCCCTTTGCAGTTTTTAGCAAGAAACTCTTTGAAGTTTTTTGAAATAATTTGATTGGGTACTCAGTTTTTAACTGTTTGAGGGGGTTTTAAAAGTTTGGGTGTTACTGTGCATTTTTCGATCGGTTCTTATAATGATACGGTTGCCCCAAAAGTTCCTTCCGTTTTACTAATATATACGGCCAAAAGTGGACTGTATCGTAATTTTAAATTTGAACAAAGGAACTTCAATCAAAAGCCAAAGCTGAAACACACCTTTTTGGAAGCGGCGCTCTCCAGCATAAATCGGTCCCCTGTGCTGTAATCCTGGGGGATCCAGGAAGAGGAAATACGGGTGTGGGTGAAAAGATAGAACAAGTTACCCCAATCTTCACAGGGAGCCGATCGGAAGCGTCTTTTCTGGTGCAACAAGGTTCCTTCTTGGTTCCTCGCCGGGTCAGATACAAAGGAAATCGGACCGAGTTTTCTCGTCGCAAAATTTTCCAGAAATGCGATCGGGCAACAAAACAACCTCCGCGAAGATGAAAATCTGGTCGGAAATAATCTGGCCGCAATAAAATAGCCTTCCACAAAACGGCTACCGGGATGTGGAAACTCTTGTCGCTAAACAAAATACGCCGGCGAGCTTTCGGTCAAAACGGCCTCGGACACGGAAAATTTAAAGCCGGTCGCCCGCTTTCTAAACCATCGCAATTCAAATTCAAAACGAAGCGAGCGAAAAAGTGAAGAGCCAGTACCGTTTTATATATATCGACGCACCGCGCACGCGGGCAATTTGGCCGCCGCTATCTCAAATCAAAACTAAAGACGGCCGGCCCCAATTTAAAATCCAAATAAAAGTAATTGGAGATTAGCGCAAACACAGTAGTTTGCCTTGTTTGTATTACTGAGTCCTATACGACGATCCATAATGCCGTCTTCTTAAAACTGTTGTGGTTTATTAAGCAAAGTAATGTTCCAAGTGAACTTTTATGTCATTTATTAAAGTAAAAGTGTGCTATTGGTACAGAATGCTTCCATTGGAAATCAGTATTTCGGTGAAATAATGGTTTTACCTTGTCCAAACATTTCATAGTCAACGTCGCCCTTCCAATCTCACTAAATGAACACCAAACTATTTTTCTTCTGAAGATCAGTGGTTAAAGACTACACCAAGAGCGTTTACAGTTAACATTCTTATCTCTCCAGAAAAGGTTCATATTCGTTTCGCTGGAGAAACGGTTAAGGAGATTGTTCTCTTCTTCAAAGAGATTGGCATAACTGACCTTTGTGGACAGTATATCGTGGATTTTCTTCAACCATGGCTTTAATCAGATGCGTATCTCTAGTGGATGGGCGACTTCTAGAGTTTTCATCTTCATAACTCCTCACAATAAGTCCTTAAGGCTGCAGTGCTAGTGATGCGCCCAGCAATAAACCGAAATGTGCAGCCAATCTTATACATGGCCTGTCATGAAAGTATTGAGCCAAACATTGGTTCGATCTTTTCGGGATAGATCTTGTATGTATTCCCATATTAAGTAATTATTTAAACCTAAGTGCGGAACATCGATAGAGATGGTTGTTCCATCTTTTTCATCCTTATCCTTCTCCTTTCCAACCAACCCCCTATACTGTCCATTTGAATGGAATTAAATTCACACACTTAATGTCGTTGCAGAAGCATGAACAGATTTCTCATCAGTTTTTGAAATTTTTTGTAATATTTTATCCGTTGGTTCTGTAGAATATTAGAAAATGTGTAGGATTGTTCATCGTCCAAGCCAAATTGTGGGTAAAGCTTTTTATCGTTATGCAGAAAAATTAAAAATTATATAAACTGCTTTGGTCATTTATAAAGTTCTTTAATCATCGATTGCAAAAAGTCGAGCAACGGTGACGTTCATCGCAATGGATTAAACTAAAAATTTTTCTAAGAATTTTAGTCAAGATCATAAATGATCCAATACCAGCAACTCCACGGTAAATCATTGAAGTCTACCTATAGAACAGGTAAGGCTTTTCAGCAACCCAGTATTGGTAGTTATGCATTCACTAGCCTGAGTCATACTTCGATTATTCCAATAAAAATTCAGGAGATGCACAATTATCCCCCAGAAACAATCCCGAGTAGAAACGACCAAAAGCAATTCATTAGCATCGACTTCCACCATGACAACGCCTGCCCCCATATTGAAAGCTGTATGATCGAATGGCCGACATCAAAGAACAAACATTTTTTCCAAGCAAATTAGCAACTCTATTAAAGTTTAACGCCAGATAATTATGCATCAACGTAATAACTGTTATTCGGAATATTCAAGTGGCGATCGCTCTGTTGAGTTGTCCGTAAAAGCCTTAAGTGTCTGTTTCTAATTAAAACAACGACGTGTTAACATATTAATGGACTCTCTATTTAGTGGACCAATTCGGACATTTATAAGCAAACAAAAATTACAAAGTCGATCGGTTGGCTTTATGGGCAATAAACCACGCGTTCTTATTATTCCATAAAACTTCCGACACCGCTACCATGTTTTGTACTTTTCCGGCCGGTGTAAACAAGTTTGTAGGTCGGCCTGCTAATTTATGGTTGCTATCATTGTTGTTGAATTTATTAAAATAATTGCATGCTTAGTGGTCTCTAGTTTCAAACATTTTTTTGAGATCTATTTGAATATCGCAGGTCTAACAATTTATTTCTTCTTTTAAAGTAAAATGTATATGCATTATGTATTATTTGTAGCAAACCATGTCACTTTTTATTCTTCTTCCTTACATTTCCAATTATACTTCAACGAGCCCTAAATTTTTTTACCTAGTTTTATTACTTAACATAACATTAAATTTGTGCGCAGGTGTGAAACATTAAAAAAAGTTTGTATTAAGTAGCCATGCAGGAGTTTAAAACGAATAGAAACGGGTTGAAGACTGTGACCACTGGGATCGCTACGCTCTAAATCTGTTAAATTGGCATTTTGTATATAGCAAGGTAAATTACTACTCTGAAGGTAGTGCAGCTGTCTTTTTTGGCCTAGCTCGGCAGCTGCTGATATTTTTACGGACCCTGATCAAAGTTTTCCTTTTTTCTAGTTCGTTTAATGTAATCTCGATTAAATCAAGGCTCAAGTAGTTACCTAATGTGAACAAAATGTGTGCTGCAACTAAAAACGATCGAACACAAGACACTAAAAATTGTGATTGGTTGCACAGTTCTTGGAACAGCTTGATCTGATCCGTGCCCGAAACGCATAAAGCACGATACGTCACACTGCAATTAAAAACATTGAGTTGCTCCTGAGAAATAAAGACGTTGAAGCTTGAGTTTTTAAAGGAAACGAACAGTAAGATGCTGATCTGGATTGCTTCCGTAACATATCCCAAGCGTTCCCAACGGAGGTTAAATCGGAAGACTTGGACCTACCCTTTTAAGAAACTCGTTCATAAAATTAGTTCAATGGGGAAGTGCATGCTTATCTATAATCAAGAAAAAATATTCTTGCTTCTCTTCCCCCCTCCCTCAAAAAAAAGACAGACGTAATAGTTATATACAGCTTCATCTATTCGACGTCCCATCAACATGCTCAGCTGAATATTTACAACGGATTTGCTCTAGCGAATGGGAGGATATTAACTGCTTTGCGATGAAATCCTGTTTTAAACATTTTATTACGCGATTAGCTAGCAAATAGAGGAAAAGAAAGAACTTTAATGGGCAGCTACACCATGCGTAGAACGCTTCGCCTTGTGTTGTTGAAAATCCGGTCGTTTAATTTGAAGGTGATTGGGTGCCAAAGGAAGAGTTAAATTGCGAAGACTAGAATATGGCATAAAATAGACTAGCGGAAGAAAAGCGGGCTAAACATTGCAAATGCAGAAAGACGAATTCGCCATTCATTAACCATACTGAACTATGCAACCAGCCAAAAAATAAGCGACGAATACTCAACAGTAAGTTAACCTAAGGCGCAAGATCAATAGAATGCATTTTGTAGGTCTACAGGTATACAGACCATGTTCAAGTGGCTCAAGTAAAACAGTTTTTCAAGAAGAAGCTTGTCATCTACTATTCACATATTAAGATGCTTCAGGATATTTGTACTTCCAGCAACTTATGAAAATCTTACCTTGCTTCTGATGAGGATTTCTATCATCGTTTAGGACATCTCTTAATTGTGAAACTTTTACATTGCGTAATCGCCAAATCTGCAAAGAAAACCATTTACGATGTATCCGGTGTTGACATCCTTGGCTGATTAGGTACCTGGGTCTAAGCCCCTAACCTTCTTTCTCTAGGAAGCCCTGGCTTGAAATTTGGCATGCCAATACAGGCTCTTCCTGGGTGGCGGAAGTTTAAGGGTGACCAAGACGTTCATGGGTCCTGAACATGCCAAGGATGGCGACGACATCGTCTCTGCAGAACATCAGCCCCGCGACCTCCTCTAGGATGCTCATAACGTTCTTCGGGCTGTCACGATGTTGTTAATGGATTCCAGGAACGTGGTGAGGGGTCCGCGTTTTGGAATAAAGCCGCTATGATGTTCCGGGTGTGGGATGTTGGTAGAGTTCAAACGGCGTGGAGCTGGATGCCCCCCCCCATGTCTCTACAGCATAGGTTCGCCCAGGTGTGGTCATCATCTATCGAGGTGCTGGCTTGGGGAAAGCAAGACATCCTCTTGGACTCCCCGGAGTGATGGTTCTCACCGCATTTCGGGTCGGTGTGGCAGCAATGTTGTGCGTGCCCAAGACCCTGACATCGGTAGCACGGGCTAACTTGCTTCTTTTTGTGTGGTTTTCCATTGTAACAGCCACGTCGAGGACACCGTGCAAATTGAGAACAGACCTGCCTTTAGAGGTCTGTTAAAACTAAAAACATGAGCAGTATTGGGCGACGGCGGGGTCCCTTTTTCATTCTTTGAGCCGTAAAGATGGGTATTGTTGTCCAGAAGCTCCTGCTTTAGCTCCCCCTCGGTGATGTACTCCGTAACGCATCACAAGACAACTCAGAGCAGCTACTCGGTCTTCAACAGATGTTAATAGTACTCGATCTTCGCCTCGTCTAAGAAGTAAGCCAAGCACAGGTAATTGTCGGGTGTGGCGGTATGGATAGGAATTCTATCCGTCACATTTTTGGCTTTGATGAAGCCGATCTTTTCATGGATGGCTTCTTTAACCTGGAGGATGAGAGACGGGACTCTTTCCGGAGAGGGAGCGCCTGCAAGGAGTCTGCAGCATTCGGGCGGGGGCTGGACGGCGGACATCTCCATGTTTCCGTTGCTAAAGACCTTGAAAGCGTTGGTGGTGGACGCCGGAGGGGAAGGTGACAGTATCGACACCATAGCGCGACGGCGGCGGCGTTTGCAGGCAGGCTTGCATCGTTGGGGCTCGCTTAGGTCAGAACAGCGTGATCGGAATCGCTTTCTGGGAGGGGAGGTGGACAATCGAGGAATTTCCGCATGACTAGCTGTCAATGACTTCCTGGAGTATCTCAGCAACATTCTCCAGGTAGGCAGCGTAGATCTCTTGGATCTCGATCCACTGATCTTTAAGCCGCAGGCTTACGCCTTCAGTGTCTCAAGCACCGAGGGGGGGGGGGATCACTCTAGTTACTGCGCAACTATGCAGCACTCATGGCTGGAGCAACCAACTGCATTCACTGCTCGCTGGCGACTTACTTCGTGTCCTGTGTCTGCGTGAAGATAGACCATGGTGTCATGTGACGCTATTAGATGGCGTTGTTGAAACGCCCAGAAGGAAAGGTAGTTAGTCATCATTCGTGAGGTGCTACGAGTGTAGCTGTGGGTGAAGCAGACAATCGTGAGCGGTGATAAACGACGTGGTTTTTGTGGGGATAACCGAGTCGTAAAACTATATCGAAGTTCAAAGTCGGCAAAAAGTGTGTTGAGAAAAGCAAATGTGCTCACATTATCCAGCGTGCGTCCGAATTGATTGCAGCAATCAGGCTAATCATATTCGATCCACTGGTGGATGAAACAGGTCTGACTTGAAGAACTTTGCACACTATCCATGGAGACTTGAAGATGACAAAGGTCTGTGCACAACTGGTTCTCCATACTTTCACTACCCAGCAGAAGCGTGTGTATGTATGCCAATAATTGTAACTGTACAGCGTGGGTTCGGAGATATTCTTTGAGTGTCTGGCGACAGCAGATGAATTACAGTTTTGGCACGCGGCAGAAAACACCAAACACCAGTCTGTGGTATGGTAGCAAAGTAAAAACTCTCGTTTCAAGAAGTGACAACGGGGATTGTTTATTCCAAAACAAATGGCGATTAGTTTTTGGCGCCAGGAAGGGATTCTAGTGATTGATAGGCTGTTCTCTTGTGAGAGTATTACTAGTAAACTACGAGTTGTCAAAGTGATTTCGCCCCACCCTTGTTAGATCTTGCTTTGAGCGAAGATCTATTTAACGCAAAGAAAGAGGCAGTACGTGGTAAGAAGTTCTCTTCCAATGACCAACTTTAGTCGGTTGGCATGGCAATAGTGGCGGTGGTAAGGCTCTAACGCTCCGCGTGGGAACACGCCTTGCGAACTGAGAGGTTAAGGCTGTCATATGTCCGACTTTACTGCCCGGTCGTCGCGCACCATCTCTGGTGCGGGACGATGTGGCAAGCACCGCGCCTTATACGACCGGGTGGCATGACTATAGTAGATAGATATTGAAGGGGACTACCTCTGATGAAATGTGTACTAACTTTTTCTTAAAAAAAGGTCAGTTGAAAAGGTGTAGTGTCTATTATTTGTGAACGCCCTGACAACCGTAATATTGGTTGTTCTGACAGTTACAGTACTTTGTCAAACATTTTCATCCTCTAAATGGAGCCTTAATAATCTCGTGTTCCAATTATCAACCTCGTTAAATTATAAACACATAGATAGGCGCCATGTTACGCCAGATAAGTGGCTAGAGGCTAATTGTTTACATTGTAAACAATTGGCACGATTGTCGTATATTTAAAACGCAAGAAGTGTTAGCTGGTTTACTAATTGGCGAGTTAGTGCACAATACATGCCTTATTAACCAGAAATAGCCGTCTATTTGGGGCAGGTCGGCCGTTTCTGTTGGATTGAAACATTGTGCTACAAAATATACGAAGTTTTATGAATTTGAATTTATTTTTTAACTATAAATTTTGGAAAACGGCACCGGCGATTGCTTTTTAAAGTGCTAGAAGCTGTTGCGCGCAACTTACTTTTATCGGGGCAAATTTGCAATAAGCGACTATGAAAAGGACGCCGTGAAATCCCAGGGAAAAATGGAAGAGCGATTTGCATGAAACACGCCATTTAACAATCTCTGCGGAAGGAAATGATGTCAAGCAACTCCACAGAAGTGATCTAATTACGTGCACGAAGTGTAAGACGCGATGTCGGCGTTCTTGTAATTGCATTTTGCATAATGGTGCTCTTAAAACCAGCCTTTACTCGGAACTCCGAAAAGCGTCACAATTTAAATGCAAATCGTGTCGTACGCCGCGTGTTCAACTGGAACGTGTTCATTGGAGCTGCCATCAATTGCACCTTAAAGTAAGCATTTTACCAGTGTTATATCTTACAGAGATTTTTTGTTCTAATTTTTAAACGATTTTTTACGAGAACCATTGTATATTCAAATTTTAGTTGAACACATCTCGTATATGCTGTTATGATGATTGTAGTGGTAATTGCATTTGTTTTTATTTCATTAAGGGGCGGACGCATGCGGGTGTTATATTTATAGATAGCTTTTGGGCTCTAATTCATTAGAATGGCGTTGATCATTATCACCTTAAGGCCTTATTCAAGCCATTTTGGGCCCTTTTGGATCAATTTGAGTAGTTAAAATTATTTTGTTAGAATTGGTTTAGATTTCATAGGAGCCATTGAAGTTTCTTCAAGGTTATCGAACTCATTTTAGGTTCTTTTTGTATCTTCGAGGTTGAATTGGGCTAATAAAATTAGAATTTTCTGGAATCGTTCAAGAATAAATTTGAGTAATCAGAACTATTTTTATCTTTTTTGGACCGTTGGTATCACAGTTTTTTTAGTGGTACTAGTCATTTTAGATCCCTTTTCGAAAAAGCGGTACAAATCACTAAAAGGCTTTTAGAGCTTACAGGAGTTTTGATTGCTTTATAGTCAAGTCCTTGTTCAATTTAGGTTCACTTGATATCGCAAGATCGAATTTTATTTAACCGTTGGAGTCACTTGAAGTTCGTTTAAATTTATCCAAGTCATTTTAAATTGTTGTGATTCCAAAGTACTAAAAGTGGTCATTATGATAATTTTGGAAGAGTAAAAATCTATTTGAATTATTAAATTATTTTTGCTACCTTTGATATTAAAGGTGAGACAAAGCAGTCACTTTAGGCTCTTGTAGATTCTCTTTAGGTTTCTTTGAAGATATAGAAATCATTTTAAGTTACTGGAACCATTTTAATAGCTGTTTAATATCATAGGAGCTAATTTTGAGTAATTTTAAGTCACCTTAAAGTCATCTGACTCATTTTAGATTACATTTTCATCATTTCAGCGATTATCATGCCCATTTAAGGCACTTCTGGATGCGTAGAAAACTCTAGTAATTAAAATTACTTTTGGTGTCCATTTTGAATCACTGAAGTTACATTAAGGTGTTATTTTAGATTTCTCTGGGGTCGCCCGAATCAATAAAAATCACGAAAGATATTTTTGGATTTTTGAGAAACGGTTTAGACGTTTTTGGGCTATTGAGGTCATTTTAGATTCATTTGAAATACTTGTAGCCATTTTAGATCGCGTTTCAATTTCAAAAGAGTAAATTTTGTATCGTTTGAGTAATGGTAAATTTTGTGGGGTCATCATAGTCATTTTAGGTGGTTTTGGGGGCTGTAAAGTCAACTTAGGTAATTAAAATTACCTTTGGTTTCAATTTTGAGTCGTTAGGAATTACGTTAACTTTTTTTAGATCCCCTTAAGTCATTTTAGATCATGTTTTGATGTCAAAGAAGTCAATTTTAAGTAATTCCAATGAATGGTGATAAATGACAGAATATTTGGATTGTTGCAGGTTTTTAAACTTTTTTAGCCACCAAAGTAATTTTGGATCTCTACAGTTTTAAAAATCAGATTATTGAAGTTGATCTAAGAAATTTTAAGGCCCGTTTTGGGTTATAAAAGTCAAATTAATGAAATTAAATAATTTCAGAATTTTTGGGTCAATTGAGTGAGTTTGGACGACTCAGAAATGTTGTTTCCTTTATTGTTTGCGACGAAAGCGCACCCTGTATATATCGAAATTTATTTTCAGTTCACCTGTACCACCTAAAACAACCTGTCGACGACGTTTATATATTTTTAATTGCCGTAATCTTAATGTTTTCACAAAGTAGAGTTTAGTAATGCCAAGGACGAGGCAAGCGAGTAATCAGCCAAATTAACATTCAAAAGTGGCCTGACAGCGTCTTCTACTGCGTTTCCTTATTATTAAAATAAAAACGATGGAACGAATTGTCTTTAATAGGCCTGAAGTTTCTAACTAAGGATTTTAATTGAACCACCTTGTATAGAAGTGTTTTCGCTTTCTCTCAGGTTTTTAGCTTTAAATGAAAACGGGGTGCAAATATTTTACAAGTTCAATGCAATAAAATATTCAATTTTCTGATTCTGCCTCGCTTGCAATAAATTTATTTTCAGTTTAGTTGTATTGATTCTTCTTAACTAAAGATAAGTGTTTTGAATTGCTATTTGATTTAAAGTTTGTTTGAATTAAATGGGGAGGAAAAATATATCATCGACATGCGTGTTAGAAATTAGAGATAAATTTACCGCGTGATGCGGGCTACGTTATCTTTAATTGAAACAACCTTATCTTAAGATCTTAAGTAGTCGCCTAAAACTTGAACTGATGATTCATTTATATTTAGTTGATGTATTTTGATGTGATTTGAAATTGCGCCAATTTTGGCGTGACAGCAGAAATGGCCAATCAGAACGCGCGCCGAATGGACTCGAGCCAATCAAAAAGAAGAATGAGACGAGCGCGGGAATAACGAGATTTTGAAAGTTGTCAAGCGGTTTTTGGTTGTGGTCGTTGTCCTTCTCTCGTAACGCAACGCTCATGCGTCATATGTTCAATTGTGTCTAAAAATACCCAATCAGTTCGTCGAACGCGCGCCGCTCCGCCAATCGATCAATTGGTGCATTACTCACTCATACACCTCCCAGCTTCTAGGTCGGCGTTATTGAAATGCTTGTACACGCCGCACTAGAAATTTATTTGGACATGCTTGGACAAGCCTTACTTAGGGTGTTTCGTAAGAACCGTTCCTTTTGGCTTGCCGTTGCATATAGGTAGCAAGTGAAAGCGAATAGGCTGAAAATTACAAAGCGACATTTGCAAATAACAAGACCCAAATTATTTCATGAATTGTGGATTCTTTAAACACACAATGCGTGCTAAACTCTAGATAAATTACCATTTTGAACAAAAACTTTGTTTGGGCGTCCCCCCACCACTGTCATACTCATGTCCACGTAGTCCCACCACACTGAAAAAAAAAGTAGAGCAATTGACACCCCTTGGAATAAACAGTGAACTAAATCACCCAACAAAATAATTTAACAAACTCGTAATTTTATTTTTGCAGTGTTCAAATCTGATGTTAGTGGAGCAGGTGCGGGGCGAGCCTCTGAGCTTCCACATCCTGCCGTTCGACAACCCCCGGCAGCAGTGCACGCTCCGGGCGCGCTCGCCGCAGCACAAGCGCGAGTGGACGCTACAGCTCAAGAGGGTGATCCTGGAGAACTACAGCGCCGTCATTCCCAGCCACGCCAGGCAGCTCGTCATGCAGCTCGGCCAGAACGTTCAAGAAGGTAAAGTAGATCTCCAACGATCGCCAAGCATCCTAATCGAAACCAAAATTGCAGAAGACGTGAGCGACAAGTGGTCGCCGCTGAAGCAGCACTCGACGCCGCAGTATCTGGAGCGGCGCAGCCGCGTCCGCAAGTCGCGGGACTTCTCCAACCGCCGCGCCACGTCCCAAGAGCGCTCGTTTGCCTCCTTCGCCAGCTGGAGGCGTAAGTCAGAGCCGGGTATCATCAATCAGTACACCAGCAAGACGCTGCCCAAGCGCATCACGAAGATCAAGAAAGCGAAGGACCAGACGACCGCCAAATTCTACACGGACCTGTCTGATTCCGAAAACTGTGATATAATCGGAGAGTCGAACGACAGCCTAGAGATAAAGCAACCCCCTCCGTGCGAAGACATTCAGGAGAGCGTGCTGGAGGCCGAGTGCGAGTCCCATATAGCTTCCACCACCCTCGAGAAGGTCGTGTCCGACTTGCTGATGCAGAACGAGGAGTTCCAGAGGCTTCTCAGTCGGCAGAGGAGGAATATTCGCGACAGCGAGCCGGGTCCAGGCATGTGGCCGAAGCAGGAGACTGACGAACTGCCAAGTAAGGCCGATTCCTTACCACGGGACTTCCAACTGAACGACCAGCTCGATTGCAAACCCATCAAGGAAGAAGCTGTCGTCAAGCCGAATGCCCGCGATGACTCACTGTTGAGCACCAAGCAGCCAGATGTTGAGGTTGAAGATCTACAGGAAAGGTGAGTATCATAATCTTACTTGGTATATATTTTTTTATTCAAATAACGGCTAATAATTTTATTAATGTTGTTTCAGTGATTTATCTTCTCAGCTGAACGACAGTGAGCATCCAGACCACCGGATCTATCGCAAGTCGGCGATCCGCTTCAGCCTGGTACAGCGGTTCCGTGCCATCATTTCAGAGGAGCAGAAGAGGACAAGCAAGCTGCCCACGCACAAGCAGGGCTCGGAAAGCATGGGGGCGCGGCTGGCGCACCCCGACTACGCCGACCCCCAGCGCCTCTTCCGCTCGTCGCAATCGCTCAGCCGGTCCGAGTTCTACATCAACGAGACCACCGACAGCAAAGAGTTGAGAAGTTCCCATGAGGTGCTGGACACACCCATTGCAGAAAAGCTGGAGGATGAGACCGAAAGCAATTCTGTCATCGAAGTCGGCACCAAGCCTAGCCACAGCGCGCCCGATATCTTCAGCTCCAGCCACTCTGACAGCTACTATGAACAGTTGCTGGAGAAGAACCTTAGCGAAGAACCAACCCACGCAAAAATGGAGAGAAAACAAACGCAACACAGTGTAGTGAAAATTTAGAGACTGGAAAGAAACCACAGATAATAACAGAGCGCAAGTTCGTAAAGCGCCCTACAAAAGCGCCGCCTCCGGTCCCCACGAAACCTTCTCGATTAGTGAACGGCAGCAGCCACACGGATAGCTCCAAAGAAAATTTCAACAGCTGCTCAAGGACTTTCGTTAGTAGCAAATGTGAGAAAATCATTAGTGAGTCTAGCGACAATAAGAACTATGCGAGTAGGAGAAAAATTTTCGTCAGCAAAGCTCTGTACGAGGTGTCTCACGACTCTGAAAAGTCGTGCGAGGCCCAAACGCTCACCGAAGTGCAACCAGTGAATCCGAAGGGGTGGGTCAAGACTATTGTGGGCAGGTTCGAATGATACTCAGGGAACAGCTAGGTCCACACGGTAATGGCGTGCTGCGACAAGCTCTTTTTGTGAGGAAACCGTGTCTTGGGGAGGCTGTGAGGAAAGCCTTGCACGTGTTGCAGCAGTCGAAGCAACGAAGAAGCTTTGGTGTCCACTACCATTGATAATAATCTCGTACAAATCAGAAACTGTTGCATGTTGTTACGATAGTGCGTATTTATTGCAGTAGCATTTAAGACAATGTGCCAAATGTAAAATATCTACATATATGTTACAATAACATATTGATAATTTAAATTATTGTTAAATCTCCCCATAGTTTTCTACGAGGTTGCAAACTATGCAGTGTAAAATAGAGAAATGTTTAACTGTGCAATGAGTTTTTTTATTGTCTGCGCATTTTGAGATTGAAGACAAGTAGATGGGACTATTAAAGAAATTCGTTTAGATACTTTTTCTGTTAGTAACCCAAAATAAAAAATATACAAAGTGTATAGGTTGCTTCAAAAGCAAATTTTTAATATCATAATTCAATGCCAGCTCTTTAACTTACCCCTTAAACACTTTATCTTAAAATTCCATCATATCTTAAAAATACTAGAAGGTGCATAATTTGGCAAAGTTCTCAATCGTCGCTTTAACCTCATCTTGAATCATTTGTATAGATAATAAGTTTTGTTACTGTGAAAATACCGATGTTTCAATATATAAAGGATAAAATCAATTGTTGTTTTTTTAAAGCTGACGGGGTTGAAAAATGCAATATACCATTTTTATATTTTTCTAACTATTGAGGACCGAAAAAAAACTAATTTCTAGGTTTGTAGGCTGTCATTTTGCTTGAAGATTGGGGCTTCTCATAAGTAGATAAACACAAAGGCGTTTGGTCAATAGCATGTAGCCGACAGACTAGGAAAATCGAGCACTAATTTGGGTTTTGTTGGTGAACGAGTTCAAAAATTTATTTACAACATGTATTGTAATATGCTGTGTTTCCTTTGTTTATTTAACTTTGGAAGGCCAATAAAATTCTTTTAAGTACGGTGTTAAGGTTGAAAAAATATCCTTTAAAAAAGTTCTAGGTATAATATGCCGTTTTATCTTTATTTTCTTCCAGATGTCAAGAAAACGTTCCTTTAATTTTGGAGGTTTAACCCTACGAAGTTCAGGGATTTTTTGGCACTAACTGGTACAACTAGGTCTGCTCAGACCTACATGGGATTTGTATGGGAATACATAGGCAGGTGCCCTAAAAGTGTGTGTAAATGTGTTTAATGCTAGGAAAAAGACAAGGTGAACAATAAAAACATATTTTATATTTTCTAGGTAACAATGTACCCTATTTTATTTATCATAGGTAAGCAAATAAAGGTTGGACACCGCATTTAAGGCACACGTATCTGGCATGTGAATGCTGTTGACACACGTTTTTTGCAATACATGCAATTAAATCGAGTTTTTCGCTGTTTTTTAACCGATTTATAGCACAGCAAGCACGATTGATCATCGATAGATGGGCCTGTAGCTACCTGCGAAAAAACGTTGAACAATTGATTTTAGAATTTGAATTGAATGAATGAAGAAATGCTTACCTCTACACCAAACAACGCCATTGCCTGGTTGACGTGTTGAATACCTCGTACAATGAGATTTGTTGCTCTTTGCTCCATGTGAGGGACCACCAGCTGTTCTGCCAATTCCATAAGGAAGACACGTCTTCGGTTTTCCTCTTAATATGCCCCAATTTGTCACGAATGACAAATGCAGCCAAGCCCGCCACGTCCAACATGTTATAGAACAGAGCTAACGGCCATTGGTTTGTGCCCCGTTTGCACGTGTAACTGCCAACCATCTGATCCATGGTGTCCACTCCAGATTTATACATATTGTACTCCAGAATTTGAAATGGCTTCTGCGATGGCTTTGATGAGTCGACGGCGCATTTGTAATGTTGGTCGAGATGAACCACAAGTTTTTTTATTTTTTGGCATGTATGAGCATAACGCGATGTTATTATTGTAGTAACCGAATAATGTGCTGAATACATCTCGTTTTGGATCCAACATCTCCTTCGGTATGCAGGCTTTGTTTTTGCGCATGGTTCCTACATATGCCAACCGTTTTGTCATCAAAACCGTGGCCACATCAAAAGACGAGAAGAAATTATCGGCAAATACTGTTTGTACAGTACCGGCGTATTTTTCGACTAATTTAAGAACAATGTTCTCGCCTTGATTTACCGCACGCGCTTCATTTGCCTGTTTTCCAACATATATTATTCCTTTCAGTGGGTAATTGGAATTGGCGTCGCACATCCACCAGATTTTTATTCCGTATTTGACTGGTTTCGACGGTATATACTGGGTGAAGCGCGTGCGGCCTCTGTACGGGAACAATTGCTCATCAATAGTTATCTGGGCACCCGGAACATGTAGACGCTCCAAGTTGCTCATGAGCATGTTCCAAACGTCGTCGATGGCGGCCGATTTGCTTTCTAATAGTCGAGCGGGTCTTGTGTTGCCATTATCGAATCGAATATATTGTAGAATAGCTCTATATCGGTGTGCAGACATCGTCGCCCTGTAGATAGAGTTTCCGTTGTTGTCCCACAACTCAAGAGCAGGCTGACTGTTTGACCCGAATATCCGGCAAACAAAATTAGGCCAAAAAAGGCGTATATTTTATTTTCGGTTACAGGTTTCCTCCACGTTCGCGGTGTCTGGTCAGGATTCTTGTCACACCATAGACAGCATAGCTCCTTCGTTTCACGCACAATTATACTCACGATCTCGGGTGTTATTAGCGATTTAAATATTGAAATCGGGTTTCGCATAATCCCTGGAGCCGGGTCTTCACGACCCATAGTGACGCAGATATGCGCACGAATCTGTGGCCGGCGGAGCGCTTGACCAAACTTTGAACGGTATTTTATAATTGAGCTCGCCGAACGTGGCTGCTGGTCCATATCGACGGCTTCAAGCGCTTCGGTGGCAGCTGCAGCGCCTTCATAGAAATCTTCTAAATCCTCACCATCGTCACATGGGCTCTCGGTTTCTATAACGATGTCTGTCTCAGCATCGAAAGCCGTATCTTCTAACGGCGGCACAAAATCGGGATGCGTGTCGTCGTCGCCTTCGAATGGATTGATTTCCTCGGCCTCTCCATCAGCACCGGCCAACCATATGGCTAACCTTTCTTCCATTTGACTCCTCTCTTCTTCCGATAAATTTTGATAACTTGTGGTGCGATTCGCCAAGTCCATCATATCATCACCGATACTGGATGTTGATGCCAATTTTTATATGCAAACAAAAAGAAAAAGTGACCAATATTTACCTTTTGTGTTTGTGGAAAAATCCCAAATAAATTCACTTCAATAAAAACTCACACGTTGCCTGCGCTCTATTCAATCTGTACGTTCTACACACATACAAGTCAAAACCGGTTTCAATCGTCTGCCCCACTATTCATACCACACAGGTCTGTACAGACCTGCTTGCTCCGTATGAACCATTTCGTTTGTAAACACGAATAAAACCTAACACAAACGCATAAGCGGTCTGATTTTGTGCTCATTGTGTTCGCCGTGGCCGCTTCTAGGAAGTCATAGACGGATTCGCCTCTAACACGCAAAACAAAAAAGTTATACACACGTTTGTGTGCAAAAGGTCTGTACAGACCTGGTTGAACCTCGTAGGGTTAAGCAGCTGCATTTTATTTGAAGATTGCGCTTAAAGTTGAGAATCGTTCGCTTTCCATTCATAAATTGATTGTCGTTTGGTGCTTATTAACTGACATGCTTTTTAAAAGTGGGAGGGTTGAAAAATATCCCGAAAATAGTTGTAGCCTAGACGCAATTTTTCGTTTCTCTCCGATTTTGGAGATCCAAGAAAAAATTACTTTGATTTCTGGGTTTGTGTGATCACAATTTGTCACAAGTCGGGAACAGTTTTTCCGGGCGTATTAATAAAGAAACAAATTGGCGTTTTATATTCTTAAGCTGGGTATGTTGTGTGAATGGTGCAGAGCGGGACAGACAAATGAGGAAAAACAGCTGCCATTTAGTTTTTTGAAAAAGTAAGAATGTGAAAAAACATTATGAAAAGCGCTTTAGGCAAGATTTTTTGTTTTTCATTTGTTTCCGACTTGCAGGAGCCACGAAAAATATTTCCATTTCATTTATGCGCCCTCACATTTTCTTTCAGTATTGCGATCGAAGTGGGGAATATTTTTTTACAATCTCAATTTTTTTTTAAGTCGTTGCCGTTTAAGCCGTTTTAGAGCATGACGGACAGACAGACATTACTGCTTAAATATGTATAGAAATTAGGAAATCGAATAGTTAAGGCGCTTGGGTGTAGTATAGGCAAACCTAACGTTAAGTTCAGTTGTGGGTTTCAGTCACTAAAAATGTGTTCTATTGGAATAAGGGGTTATGCCACATTGGGCCACATGATGGTGCATGACGACTAGCAGAAAGGGACAAATATTTGAAGACCTTAGCTTCACCATTATTAGGTGGCGAAGCGAAGCGGAGTCACTTACTAACTTCATGTTGTGCGTCTGTCCGTCCATCCGTCCGCGAGCAAAAACTCGAGAATGGCTGGGAATTTCCAAATTCTGTTTTCACCAATCGACAGGTGACCAGAAAGGCTTGTTTGCTAGTGATTTTGAAACTGAATGGTCAAAGGTCAGCGTTAGTGACCTTTACGATTTCAAATTTTCAAAATAGCAACATAGGACATGTAGACATTCAACTCGTCTTTGAACACTGATTAATTTGAACATAAAACTTTGAAATACTACGGGACCTTTAACCCGGAAACGCGATTTCAAACATTATTTCAATAGTAGACACAGCTTGTGGGGTATCAAAACGCATCTACTTCACGAAATAAAGCTAACCATGGTGTTGCTTTTAAAATTGAAAGTACTACGTGGCTTTACAATGGTGATTTCAAAGACTATTGCAAAGGGAAAAACATGAAGTGGAGCGTCCAACGCACCTGTGGTTGTGGTTCAAGCGAATTCCTATAGAGTAATTGCATTTTGATCATCCCATGAATTTGCTTTTAAACCTACAAACTAGAGGGTTCTCAAATTTGGGAGACTGCTTCGCCAATTCGCTATGCGTTGCAAGCTTGCAGGTTTATTAACTTATTCAGGGGGACATCTGGTTTTTTTGACCAAAAAATCTATTTTAAGATTTTTATTTTTTCAGAAATCCGACACCTGAAAGAGCATGAACGAGAAAGAAGATTTTTTCAGAAAGCTGAAAACTCTAGGATCATAATGCTTTTTTATTTTTTTCTATATCTCAATTAACCGTAAAGATATACATGTATATATACATATATATTTCCACGCCTTCGAAGCCATTTCTCCACCCTCCAAGTTGTGACTTGTTTCTTCGGAAGAAACGCCGAGTTTTTTTGGATCAATAAATTAATTTCAGGTTTTTATGTTTTCGAAAGGCTAACGACTTCAGAATCGCAATGTTTTTATTAATTTTTTCGTATCATTATACCTATACATGCATGCTTGCTGCACGAGAATTTCCGCGGTGCAAGTTACAACGAGTTTTCTCGCCAGTTACGTCGTGATCTTTGAACGGGCGTTGAATTTGCTATCATTAAGTCTAAATGTTCGCAAAACAAAGGATCTCGTAAAGATCGAAATAAAACAGTGTGGTAGGAATAAAAAAAGAAAGATCCATGTGCTGATAAAAAATCTCAGCAATACTCAAAAGAAAAAAGGAGCTTGATGAGCAAAAAGAACTTTTCAAGGGGCCCAAGGATTAGTTTATGGCGCAGGAATCGCAGACTGATAATTGGTAAGCATTTTGTCTATTATAATTGTAAACAGTTGAATACGAAATAGAAAAAAACTCTAAATTTGTTTTTCTCAAAATGAAGGGTTTTCACGCGGTGGACACGATTTCTCGGAAACCATTAATCCGATCGACCTAATTTTTTTTGTGTATTTATTGAAACAATAGCTTGTCTGTATTCTACAACCAATTCTCCAAATTGAACCTAAAATATTTTATTTTACTTTAGAAGAGGGTAAAAGGACGTTTTTCCCAGAAATTTTTTCGTAGGTATTTTTTTTCTACTGACCTTGACAACTTGGTTGTAGAATACAGACAGGATATATATGTATAGTTTAAGATGCCGTTTGATTTTTTTGTTTCAACAATACTGGTGCAAAGATATCCTGTCCAACGCACAACGCACAACACACAACGCACGGTTTTTCAGGAGACGACTTCGGCGCCCTCTGGTGTAGTTGAAATGAATAATATAATTTAAAAAAAAATGTCTTTGATGCCTCTTAAAATATCTTTTCAAATGCACGAAAGCTCATATCTTCAAATTAAGTAGATTTCTATAAAAAAAATTATAAAAATTAGCCAATTTTCACCCAAAAAAAATCAGACGTCCCTCTTAAATTACAGACCTAAGGCTTGTTTTGTTAAAGCTTTCTATCTTTTTTTATCTTTATATATTATTTATCATCCCCCATTTCTTGACATTTCATTACTGTAAGTCTTTGTCCACCACATCTAGCCATATGTTCTTTAATGTTCTCCGTTCTTCAACACTAACTTTATGATTCTACCCTCACTTATCCTTTCCACGTGTCTTAGCTACCATATTTTAAGAGATTTTTCTACCCGAGCGATATATGAAAATATTAAAGGAAAATGTTAAGAACAACAAAGTGTGTTTATACAAAATTCATACAAATGTAAGGTAGAAAGATAGCAAAACGTTAGCTTCTATTGCATCAATTACATTGCCACTGAAAAGCCCAGGTTAATTTGTGAAATTACAGAACTGTCGTTTCTTGATAATTGATAGCTACTAATTCAGTTTTATTTTCATTATAACATTAGGAAAGAATGTTGAAACTTTAATATGAGCATAAGTATTCTCTGCCCGCACCCTCTGGGTTGAAACGTTTCACTGAAAATTAGATTTTAAAATTCGCTTCAGATTGCAACGAAATCAATACTATCACAAAAATGTCAATGTGGAAACTGTACAAAAGAGATTACGAGAAAATTGACTGGAAAAGACTTGCGAAAGAACTTTTAACAAAAAAAAAAGAAATCCAAAAGAAAACGGCAACTAAATCACCAGGAGGAAATAAAAAATTGAGAAGTAAGCAAAAGGATCAATACGAGGGAGAAAAGAAAAAACGCTAGATACGACGAGGGAAGTGATGTAGGAAATGAAAGAATTGCCTAGTAATAAAAACTAGCACATAAACTGTTAGCGAATTGGAAAAAACGGCAGTTGTATAATAGACAAGTATCCAAATTATAGAAGGAAAGCAATTCAATGAAATAGTAGAGAAACTAGAGAAAATGGAGAGGCAGGCGTGTAAATAGCCGTGCCCTCGTGGTGCAGTGTGGGGAACTAAGTACGGCCCGTTTTGAAATGTAAAACGCTGAGGTCCAAATCGTCCCTTAAACGGCCGGCGCGAAAGCGGATGGGGGCGGCTACCGATATCAACCGATAAGTAAAGCCAATCGCTCACCTGTAATCGGCTTCGGCTTCAGCGGCGATGGTTTCACGGTGGCCACCTTGTTGCGATGTCTTCGTGCCTGGAACACGACCGCACTGGCCGAGATGCGATGCGTCTCGAGGATGTCTTGCGGGGTAATTATCTGCGGGTTGGTTAAATGCGGCCGTACTGGACGCGATGCGGTGAGTATGTCGCCGGGCTTCGCGCCTGGCTTAGCGGTAGGTCTTTTGCGGGAAATTTTAATTCGACAGCACTTTTCGTCTCAAAGGGTATCGCCGACGGCGTATGCAGACTCGCCGGCTGAGCAAAAGCCCATATGCCGTTTTATGTGCGATAGAAAAACGTGGCGACAGATATCAAAGCCACCAGCATGCACCGCCACGAATCACAAGCGGTTCAAGGGCGAAAAGGCCGCCACACCAGAAAAGATACGATAAAAAGAAGTATTATACTACAAAGAAAAGAGTTTAAACTAGAAGATGTTAAAGAACAAGTTGGAAATGGAAAAGTTGGGAGGGCAAGTGCTATATTTAGAATTAACCAAGGAAAAAATACTGAGATGAATATTAGAAAATTTGACAGTTAGGAAGATAAGTAGTTAGTAATGAAAAATAAAAATAAAGGGAAAAATGTTTCTAACAGTGATTTAACAGAAGAGGAAATAACAGTAGAAAAAATATTAAAGGCCAATGCTAACAAAGCAAGAATAAAAACGAATCACAGTAAAATACAGAAAAATTATAGTGACGGCCAAACTTTGCCATGGAATGGAATATCAGGAAAACTACATAATCAGAGCACAACCTGGAAATTAAAGGTGCCAGAAATTTATAGACGATGAACTAGGTTGGAAAAGAAATGACGAATGTGGGCCCTAGAATAACAAACGCACCAATAAATCGGCCATGTGTAGGGTAAGGTGGGGTAGGTTCGGACATGGGCCACCTCCGGACAAATCGAATTTATTGCCTTATATCGCTACAACGCCGGCCATTTTAATAATACACACCCTTCTACGGCAGTAGTTCCATAGTGCGTTAACGTTGAGCAATTTCGATCATGCAAAATCTATTTATTTTCGAAAATTCATGAATAGATTTTCTCTTATAACTTTTACTACAGGCGTGGTAAGCTTTCACGGTTTAAGAACAACATTGAGGTAAGATTTATCCTATTTACCTTAGATGTTAATGCTTTTAGCGATACATAACTTCATAAAACAGTATAAGCAAACTAGGCGCGAATTTATATTAAGCCATTTATGTGTTTTTGAAACGTGGGGCGCGTTCGGACAAATCGGGTGGGGCAGCTTCGGACTGTCCGAATGTGCCCCGTTTTCCCCATTTCACAAAAAAATCATAATCATGAGAAAAAACTCCACCTTTACAGTTCATTTCACTTTCTAGGATGGTCCGTAAACGCATTAAAAAGAGAAAACGCCCTGATATTCCGAAAAGTGATTTGAAACCGGTTGTTAAAACCGTGCTCAATTCGTATGACTGCAAGCACTTTTAATATACCAAATATACCATTCATGACCAACTTCTAAAAATGAAGAAAAAGAAAAACGTGACCGACTCGGGAAATGAAAGCAGTAATTAAGATGAGGATGCATCTTCATTATCGAAGTACGCTAACCGTCAAGTATTCTCTCCACGAGAAGAAGAACAGTTGGAAATTTACTTGAAACAATCCAAAATATTTTATGGACTGACTTACAAGACTACGTGGCAGCTGGCATATGAATATGCAAACAAGTTGAGCAAAAAATTCCACAAACTTGGAATGAAAATAAGATGGCTGGAGAGGAGTGGATGCGATCCTTTATGAGTCGTCACCTGAGACTTTCCTACCGCAAGGCGGAAAACACCAGCATTGCATGAGCAGCAGCTTTCAACAAATCCATTGTCGATTCGTTTTTCAAGAATTACACGGAAGTTCAAGCCAAATATAATTTTCCCCCTAATCGCATTTGGAATACCGACGAAACCGGAGTCACAACCGTACTTCAAGTTCTCAAAGTTATTACCGCAACAGGGAGAAAAGGAGTGGGTCAGTGCGTCTCTACAATGTGTGGCTTTATTTCTGTCACTCCAGCATACTCATTTCTTCGTGTTCGTATGAAGGACCAGTTCATGTTTGGTTCAGTGCCTGGAGCTATAGGTTTTGCAGAGAAATCAGGGTGGATGACAACAAAAATTTTTGTAGGTTTATTGGAGCATATTCAAAAACATACTGGTTCTAATCAAGAAAATGCAATTCTTTTGTTGCTTGACAATCATAAAACACACATCACTCCAGGCCATAAACTATTCTCGCGAAAATGGTATAGTTCTCCTTTCATTCCCACTTGACAAGGGCATTTATGGGCCATTTAAGACCAACGCAAGGCTGCTTTTACTGACTTTATAATTTCAAATCCTGGAAAACCAATTGAAATTCATAATACTGCTAAACTCACGGCAGATCCCTATTTGCAAAGCTTTACACCCAAAAACACAATAAACTGCTATTTTAGTACTGGCTTGTGGCCTATTCATTCTATAATTTTTGGTGATGAGGATTTCATGGGGTCGTATGACACAGATCGGGCAGATCCTGAAATTCGAAGGAAAGGGTCTGAAATCCCATCAATTTCTATTCCGGACGATTCCCTTACTTCATCTATCCGTATGAGCACTATCAATGTGGCCAATTCTGAACTGGACGAAGTGACCCTGATGATTAGAACAATGTTAAATGACTTGATAAGTCACGCCACGAAACCGAAAATTAAAATATTATCCGTCGAAGTCATCATCAGACCATTCCCAAAAGCGGCCCCCAGAGAAACGAATGGAAAGTCTCGACTAGATAAATCGAGAATTTACACAAGCACACCGGAGAAGGAGATAATTCAAGAATTAGAAGTCTGAGAATACAAAAGTTGGAGAAAAGAAACAAGAAAAGAAAAATAATGACAAACGAATGTGAAGCGAAGGAAAAGAAGCAAAAGTTGGAGAAAAGCGTAAAGGAAAGACACCAAAGAAAAAGTTGAAGAAAATAGACAGTGACTCCTTAGATTACGATGCGGAATTACCCCAGAATATTGCACATGAGACGAAATTTTCTGACAATTTATCCGATCTCTCAGACGAATTTCAAGACGATGGCGTTGTTCTTAAGCTGTTGGATGACGACGTAATCCATTGTAATGATTACGTACTCGTCAAATACTCGACCAACAAAAGAACACTATTATATAGGCAGAGTAGAATCGTGCAATAATAACGACTCCTACGTCGTGAATTTTCTTAGAAGGTATAAAAGCGGCTTCCGCTTTCCGGACTTGCAGAATATTTCGAATGTTTGCAGAGAAGATATAGTCTCGAAAATACCTAATCCCGAGGCAGCACCAAGAACTTCAAGAATGTCGTGGCTTTTCAAATCAATGTCAATTTTGATGGTTATAGTGTTTAATAAACCTGTTTATGATATACTTTTTTTATTTATTTAAAAATAAATAAATTCTGAATTTTAGAAGACTTGTCCGTATCTACCCCACTACTTGTCCGGATGTATCCCACTATGGGGCAGTTTCGGACAAACGTATATTTCAAGAAAAAAATTACCTGAACAAAAACCACTGCATTTTTTTTTTTTGTTTAAAATAAAGTCAACATATTGGAAATAGACTAAGGTGTCTGTAGGACTGGAATTAAGTCCTGAATTTTCTCTTATCTTTGCAATAGTAAAGTTTGAAAAAACGTGTCCGAATCCGCCTCACCTTACCCTACCTCGTGCTGTTGGGCAATTTAGCTATTGCTTGAATTTCTTTCTATCCCCCTCCTCTGATTCTTGGATATTTTTTTTAGCCTAAGTCTTCCTCTATCTTTTTCGGGTATTGCTCATTGTTAATTTGGATTAGATGCCCATATTATTGCAGTTGAACCACACAAAAAGAAGGGTACAAATGTGAAAGAATATTGAAAATGAAAATGTGGAACATACAATGTTTAAACGGAAAAATGCGAGTTAATTGAAGAATTTAAATATTTTGGTAATTTGTGAACTAAGACAAAGAGCATTTATTACTATTCAGTGGAGTAGGAGCAACATCTACAGCCATTGAAGGAGTAGGAAGCGTAAAAAACAGGAATATATTAAGTATATTAAAAAATCGGACTTTGTATTAGCAAGGGTTTCAAAAACAGAAATTCAGTTAGAAGATTTTATTTTATTAATTGTGCATTGGCTTGACAAAACGAAAAAGCAGCCCATAAGAGATGGATTTTGGGAAAATTTAGATAAAGCCACTAAAAATATTAAGGAAAGATTGATAGTCATGGACAATTTAAGTAAGGAGATATTCCAATACTCACCCCCTACAAAACCCCACCCGGAAGAATTACAGAAACAATAATGATAGACGACTAATAAACTCCTGTCCCCAATATAATTTAGAAACGGTACATTCATTTTGAAACGCAAATATGCTTACATAAAAAGTTAAAAGCAAAAAAGAAAGATGGATAATCAATTATGTCTTAATAAATGAACTACACAGGAATACACTCAGTGACGTAAGAGCAAATGGGAGACCAAAAATTAATAGCGACACTATTTAGTATTAAGTAAAATTAAAAAAGTGTTCTACCACCGATAAATCAAAAATTAAGCGCAATAATTATGGGATCTAACGAGACAATAAGACCATAAAATTGTCGGATAAGGATATATAAATCGTCAGCGTGGTCCTGTGGTTGAGGCGCGGACGGACCCGGGTTAATTCCCAGAGCTCTCTAACGCTTGGCGGGTGGCCTACTCAGTCACTAAAAATAATTGAGTAAGGGGTAATGGCTGTCGTCTAAAGTGCGGTGTCTGCCACATCGCTCCGGATCAGAAATGATGTGCGACGATTGGGCACAGTGGCGAACATATGAGAGCCTTAACCTGTCAGTTCCCAGGCCGTGCTCTCACGCGGGGCGTTAGAACCTTACCATTATTAAGGATATCGAGAAAACTTCCAGTATAATGTAGAGATAAAGGTAAAATAGAACAGTACACCTAGAGCAATTATCCATTCAAGGAAATAATTTTAATTGGGGCCAAAGGAGCACGCGGGATGATAATAACTAACAAATATCTAAAGCTGACTCACTGATAGAGTAATTAAATCAAAGATCATGTAAAATGAAAAAATATATAAAACGAAAAACTACAAAAATTTATTCAATGAAAAGCAATAAGGAATCAAGTTAAAGAATTAACATATCAAAGAAACATATTTAGAAGAAAAATGGAGGAAGCTAAGTAAACTAGAAATTATTTTGCAGTATCGACAAAATTAATTATGAATTAAAATATACGAAAGACAAGGATGGCAAAATAATATTAGGGAAAGAAAAGATTATGCAAAGAACACTATCGAGGTTTACTTTACGAAGAATAGGAAAAAATGAAGGTGACGGAAACTGGGAATGATAAAAATAAAATCACTGAAAAGCAGAAAATCGGCTGAGCGTAACAAGATAAAGCCAGGTACGGAGATGTTAACAGAACTCTATAAAGAAACTTAATTGAAAAATGAGAATCATAATACTCACATACAAAACAACAAAGCGTAGAAAAAATAAGGAACGCATAAAATTAGCATCCAAAACACAGGTGATTAGTACTGGAATCAAATGAAGCATTGAAGGAAAGAGAGAAGAGAAACAAAACAAAATGCTATCAAGCAGAAATTGCAAAATAATGGATACAAAGAAAATAATAAAGTGCAAGAAATAACTAAAGGAAAATAGAAAAGAAAAATTAGACAGACTAGAAGCAGTAACAAAAAATCTTACGAAATCCCTCTGTGACGCAATAACTTATAAGTAAAAATCAATAGGAGAAGCAAAAGTGAAGAATAATCATAGAAAAACCTCAAAATAAATCAATAAATTGACAAAGATACGTTAAATATTTTGATGAAATTTACAAGAAAATACCGATATAGGAGGTAAATTAGTAGCAGGTACAGACGATATACCAGTAGCGATATACAAACAGAAACAGTGACTTACAAACTGATAAACACGATATGTAAAGAAAAATCCAGAAGGATGGATTATAAGAACAATATTTCGAATGTCAAAAAAGAACCGTCGAACTGGATAATAACGTTATCAGCAAAACACCGACAAGAGTAATTCTAAAGAGAAATAAACAAGAAAGTATCGGACAAAATCATGTGTAAACAACATATTTACAGTACAATAGTAGAGCAAATAAACGAATGGTATCAAAAATTCCTAATAAGTTTTATAAACTTTGAAATAACATTTGATACGATAGAGAAAAATATATGGCATATATTAGATAAAATTATAAAGATGATCAAACTACACTTTAAGAATAATAAATGATGATTAAAGAAGAATAAATGATAACCAACATTTAGAAGTGGAATAAATAGATCTCTTAAAGAGCGTAATAAACAAAAAAGGAGGAATGAAGTTGAACATAAAAACAAAAACATAAAAAGCGCAAGGAACGTATAATAAACTACAAAAAATATGTCAATCTAAAGAAATACGTTTAAAAATAAAAATTACTATGTGTAATGTAAATATAAAGATAATCCTACTATATGGAGCAAAACCGTAGACAACAAATGGAATTCACAAAAAAAGCTTCAATTATTTGCCATCAAGAGAAAAAAATACTGTAAACCACTTAAAAAAGAAGATGCGAAGTGCAAAGAACCATCTTGAAACGCATAAAATAAAAACAGAATATAATGAAAGGCTTTAAAGAAATAAAAAATAGCGAAAGCTGGATAGAGCGACACCTCCATGAATAAAAAAAAATGTCGAAGAACTTTCAAGGGGAGCATAAAAAGGAGAATGGTGATGGTAATGTATTATATGTAGCCATACTTCTATAAACCAAGTTTTATATGTTTCATTACCACACTTGTGGTTTAAAATGAAAGAACTGTTTTACTTGCAATTTATCGCATTTAAAAAAGTAAATATGTTGACTCTAATGACATGTAGAAGTCCTCATCTAGATAATGCCTCTGGGTTTTACTGGGATTGTATTCTTATAAATTTATGCCGCGAGGTTATTGTCTGCTCAGCCTTTGCGTTGGCAATGGGTCCACGAATTGTTGTACAAGATTGTTTTAATAGCCTCGTAGCGTTGCAAAGTAAGATATCGCTAACTTCCCTATTACATCCATCACAAACGGAATCTTGTTCGAGGTCGAAATGTATCCATTTTTTTATATAAAGATAAACCCAATATGTTAAGTTTCTGCTCTAATTAAATGACAATAATGGTATTTTAGATTTTAAGGATATCAGAGGTGCACAGGGGATAGAGGAAGGAACCCAGGACGCTATCCTGCGAAACATATGCTTTAATTAGATGTTACACAAAAAAGGCGTCTTTCCTCTATTTCCTGAAAGTTGTTAAAGTGGTGTCCAGCCAAGATGTGGGCCAAATGGTAATCACATCAGGACTATAGGCCGGGTCAAGTAACATTTCAATTCTATCAAGTTTGTCCAATTTATACTAGATTTTTAGACCGAATGGAATAACACCAGTCTTCAATTGATCACACCAAGCTATTGTTGTTCCAAGATTCTGTCAAACTCGGTGCTAATAAATCGACCTTTAGAAACTAGACCAAAGTATATCACATTTTAGTAATTCCACCACACCTTTAAGTTTTACAACAGGTTCTTTGCCTTTACTTAACCATTGTTTTGATCTGTTTCGGTTATAAATATAGAGCCATTTTTCCTCACTAGTTAAAATAAAAATATATTTTCCCTGCTTCCGTATTATAATATATGATTAGTTGAAAAATGTCAGTTGGCTCCGTGCCACCTTGTGTAAGACGCAGTCAAAAAAGGAGTCGCAAGCAGACTTAGTTCGCGTTGTGATTCAAAAGCAGTAGAGTAAAAATGTCAACCAATTGTAAAAACAAATAGTACTTATTTATCGTTAACTAGTTATTGATTTTACCAGTACTTTTGTTGTAACATGTAACTTGTACACCCTATTTATGGTATATAAAGAAAATGAAAAGCTTTATTTTAAAAAATGTCATTGTACATTAAAAAAGCCGGATTTATGGCTGCATTCGAAGGGCGCCATCTAATCTAATAACTTCTCCATTCAGCATGGGATTTTCGATGATGCTCTGCACCAGCATGCCAAACTCCTCTGGATTGCCCAAGCGTTGGGGAAACGGGACAGATCTGGACAGGAACGAGATCACCTTCTGCGGCAGCGCACTCATCAGTGGCGTTTTGAATAACCCTAATAATGATAATAACAAAATCAGATAAAACAATGAAAGCCTTCCCTGAAAGCTATTACCAGGCGCTATCGTGCAAACTCTGATTCCCTGGGACGCAAGGTCTCTGGCTAGGGGAAGCGTCATTCCAATGATAGCGGCTTTGCTAGCGGCGTATGCCACTTGGCCCATTTGGCCCTCGTAACCGGCTATGCTGGACGTGTTTATCACAACGCCGCGCTGACCTTCCTGGTTGGGCGCGTTTTCACCGATTAAGCCGACCGCCAAGCGAGTTACATTAAAGGTCCCTATGGTGTTCACCTAGAAATTATAACGCTTTGTAAATCTACTTGTCGGCAATGTTTCTCAACAACTAGAACACCAATGTATATAAATGATGTTTTGAACTGAATGTGCACATAATTGTAGTTGATACTGTCTTGTTGGCTACTAATTTAGAGGATATACAGGAACTTTTAACATCAGTTGTAGAACAGAGGACATTTGTGGGTTTGCGATTAATTGTGAAGAAAACAAAGTGGTTCGTAGTAAGGAAGAACAACACAAATATCTAAGCAGTTTTAAAAATTAGAAGGAATATTATTGTAAAAGTAGTTTCCACATATAAGTATCTAATCTGCAGGTTAACTGGATCTTTGAGAAATGGGACCCACCAAGGAAAATTCACAGTGGAATAGAAGAAGGGAGAAGTGCATTTCAAAAAGTGATCTTATAATTTTCCTTCACATATGACTAATGTGATGTTATGTTTCCAGTATACTTAATATGGTACTGAGGTTACATCAACAAAGTTAGAAGCATTTGAGATGTGGAATTATAGAGAATGTTTGAAAATATCATAAATAGCCGGTATTGTGTTATCTCAGTGAATGGGTAGAAATTCTAAATACCATTAAGCCAACTGAATTGCAATATTTCAGACATATAAAGCAGAATAGCAAATATAAATTGTTACATTTAATAATTCATGGAAAAATAGAAGTACAGTTCAGGCAACTGTAGAACATCATGGATGAAAAATCTATGTTGATAGTTTAATAGAGCACAACATTGCTTTTTGAGATGGCCAACATTTTAGGAACATAATGCATTTGAAGAAGAAGAAATATCAAGACCTTGTTAAACAATCAATAAAAATTATGTTAATAGCACTCTCTTTTGCTTAGTACTATAGCACATTACCGCATGCTTGGTAAGGTAGAGAATGAAACCCCCAAAGAAAGACAACGATAAGCTAAAACTACTTTTTACTTATATGGAAAAGGTTGAAAATATTGGAGGTTTGGAAACTGGACCACTTTCTACTAGAGATGAAATGGAAAAACTAAAACTTCACATTACCAGAAAGACGTAGGAGGAATATTGTCAATAGGAAGATCTACCACAAAATGAAATTCCAGGAAATCCTAGAACAAAATAGGAAAACCAGACACATAAAAAGCGAATGAATAATGTGGGCCAATTCTAAAAAAGCGATTATGAAGACGGCAGAAGAAACATGTGGAATAACAAAGACAACAAACACTCAAAACAAGAGGACCTATTGGCAGACTGAGAACATAAAAGCCGAAAAAACAAGTTGAAAGAAATATCTAAATAGGCTATGAATGGTATAACATTTTCCGGGTTCACTAATAGAAGAACAAGCTGAATAAGATAAATCAGTGCCCAGCAACTTTCCAAAAAGACCTATGACGGATGATAATACAATAAGGTGGTTTGAATTGTTAAGTCCTTTTAATCTTATAAATGTCCTAGACGCGATAAAATATTTCCAGAACTTTTACAGCAAAGAATAGATATGCTAATGTTTCTTATTAAGATGTCTTGATCGAGCCTAGAGGAAAACTATTTGCCACTGGTATGGAGACTTTACTGGTGTCTTCATTCCCAAACCAGGAAGGTAATTGTATAACTGAACAAAAACCTTCAGACTTGTTAGCTTAATGTCTTTCTGTTTAAAGATGTTGAAAATGGTGATAGACAGGTATATACGTAATGAGGTTCTAAAAGACAATCCTCTTCATCATAACCAACATGCCTATCAAGCACATAACTCATATAAAATCACACTACACAACCTTTTCAGCAGGATAGATGTGAAAAGTAAGGAAATTGCTCTGGCAGATTTCCTTGGCACAGAATGCCTCCTCTGAATCAATAATTGCTGAAAACCTAAAATTTGGTGTTGATAACAACTAAAACAGTTAAATAAATAAAATTTGGAAGTAGAATCTCTCAAGATATGTACACAGGAAGTCCACAGGGAGGAGTTCTCTCTCTCCTTACGTGCAACTTGGTGGTAAACGATCTCTTAGTGAGACTCAATGGGCACTGTGCCCAAGGTTCTGTAGATGATATAGTTACCCTAATTAGAGGTAGGGACCAGAACATCATTGCAGAATTAATGCAAAGGGCATTACATACCACTGAAAGTTGGTGCAAAAGGGATAACCCTAAGGTAAATCTTAGCAAGACATCACTAGTACCCTTCACCCAAAGAAGAGGGTTAAAGCAGTTTTATAACCTTACAATCGTTGGTGAAAGTATTCAGGTGGCTCAGGAAGTTAGTATCTAGAAGTTACTTTGGATGCAAAACTAAACTGAAACAGGCATATGGACAACATTACAAACAAATAATGGCACTTGTTGTGGGCAGGCGTATATTTGGGAAACATGGGGATTAAATTTGAAAATGGTTCTGTAGTACTACACCACCAGGCCCATGGTAGCATACACTGCACTTATATGATATGGTGGCCAAAATTAGAACAGAGGACAACTGTCACAAAGCTAACTAGGATACAAATACTAATATGTATCTGTGGAGTCACGAGAAGTATTAAATTAAAATAATTAGTCACTTGTAGATCTTTTTGATAAGCTTTTGTTGGTTCAAAAACCAGAATTCAAAAAAATTAATGCTTTTACGCCCCTGAACTGTCACTCAACACTTCAAATCTTTCTTTCTGCCCCTGTCCCTTGTTTTAGATGTTTGTTTACATTAAAAAAACATGGGGCCGGCGAAGAGATTGCTCTGTAAGCAATCCCAGAACGAACTTAAAAAAACCTTTCGATTTCGATTTTGAATTTCGGGAAAATTCGAAATCGAATACCTGGAAAATTATTCGACATAGAATTTTTTCTTCATTTTCGAATTCAGCGTAAAATTTCCTATAAGAATCACATTTAAAATCGTAATGTCGAAAATTTTCCCGAAATTCGAACTCGAATATCTCGAAAACTATTCGACATAGAATTTTTTCGATTTCATTATTGAAATCAGCGTAAAATTTTCTTTAAGAATTACTCATAAAATCGCAATGTCGAAATTTTCCCGAAATTCGAAGTCGAATATCTCGAAAACTATTCGAGATAGAAACTTTTTGATTTCGATTTTGAAATCAGCGTAAAATTTCCTATAAGAATCCATTTTAAAATTTTAAAAAATCCATAATTTTGTGACAGCGACAGACCGACAGACAGACATTTAGAATTCAGTAACGAACTTTTTAAGTTCGTTGAATATGCGTCGCCCGAAACTCTGATTTTGGAGTTCATCAATTTATCATCAGACCTTGCGCCGCTTGCTTGGGTTTTTTCACATCTCGTTTTGAATTTTTGCATTCAATGGTCTATAGTAAGCATCTCTCCATAGAAACTTGTTCAGCCATTCTCACTGTATATCAAGAAAGGCTACTAGTGCGTAACGTCGTGAAAGCTGTAAGGGTTTGTGCTTCAATGGTAAATCTTACATTACAACACTACAAAGAGACAGAATATCTTATGGGTCGCCATCGCCCCGAATCATTACGAGCAACATTCGATGCAGAGGATCAGTTCTTCAAACTGATGAATAATCTTCACGATTGTAATGGCGCGGTAGTAAGATTAAATGGATTCAGTGGACAATTGAACAGTGGCAACGAATCCAAATTTGAAATTTTCAGATAGAAGCGGGGAATCTTCGTGCGTTGATCTAAGACTGCAAAGATGATCCAAGACTGTATTGTTACGATTATCAAGCACGAAGATGGGTCTGCTTTAGTGTGGAGGACCTTACTGGCATGGGTGACTTTGCTAGGAAACTCAAAAGTCTCCCGCCAGTGCTGCTCTCTGAGTCATAAAGGGTACTTACCCCTTTAGCTTGACAAGGTCTTACAGCTCCTTGGAAGAACCTAACCTAACCTGATCTAACTTAAACTTGAATATGTGAGGGTTTAACACTGTTTAATGACCATTTCAGAATGTAATACAAGTAGAATAGCAATAGCCAAGGTACAATTTTGTCACAATTAGAGGCGCACAGAGCCTAGCAGAGTATTCGTTGATCCACCTTTTATGGAACCAGTCTAACTGAACGCCAAGTTTCCTCGATCTGTTGGGTGTATATGCCATCACAAACAAATGAAAATCGTGGCGTCAACTAAACTCGACGATTGCTCACTGACCAATGTTGCTCACTCTTATACTGAAATGTCATGTGACATGTGACACGTGACACGAGGCGCGCTACGTAGTAATAGTAATAGATAGAAAAAAAAATCAACGAAATATTATTTTCAGTGGGCGTAACTTTTGCCTTCGAAGCTTTCTAAAGTTAGGAGCGGTGTCAATCAACTCAGTTCATTGATACGAATCGATTGATACCGAAGTGGACCGATTTCGTCACTTCTGCTAAAGCAAAACCTTACCTTAATGAGTGTAACTTACATTAATAACTTTAGTAAAATTATCCAAGCTATGCGGCAGCTTCTTGTTAAAGTTGTATATTTTGAAGGCGGTGCCAATTCCCGCACAGTTGACTAGATAATTTAACTGGCCAAAGCTGCTCTTTGTAGCCTCCAGGGCGCTGAGCACGTCGTCTTCTTTCGTTACCTGCAACGTGCTAGTGTAAGAGATTAATCTTGTAATGTACTCAGTACCATTACATCAGTAGGGACAAACAAACATTTGTCGGTTCCTAGTTGGTTAGCGACTTCATTCCCTTTCGATATGGGCAAATCGCAGATCACAACGCGGCTGCCCTGCTGTACCAGGCGCTCGACCGTCGCTTTGCCAAGACCCGACGCGCCTCCAGTTACTAGAGTTACTGCTTCCTAAAAAATCATATATATTACAATATTACAAACAGAAAGCATTTCAAAGACCTCACCTTTAACATCATCATTTTTGTAATTAAACTAGAAAACTACAAAAATTCCTTTGACACAACTTTTACAACGTGGTTTAATACAGACTTTCGCAATCAAAGAACGATTACCAAAGTCAAAAGTTAGGTTATGAAATCAAATCAATCTTTGTAATGGTATCATTGGTATTTTATTTACAACAACTGGCCAAGATAAGTAGCTCGACGCATTTTTAACTGCAGTTGCGGCCACTGTACAATAATATTATCGGCTATATACAGCAAAATCTTGCCAGTGAGTGAAAACGTCTTTGTGCGACAAAAGCTCTCAACGAACACAATTCGGGTATCACAAAAGAAGACGGCTTTCAAAATGAATGCTAAAACACATATAGGAATACAGGTTCCAGGCCCGTTGCACAGCAGCAGATCGGGCCGTATCCTAACTAGAATCGGAATGCTGTATGCAGTCGCGTACAGCGTGGTGAGAACAGAGGTAACGTAGGACTGCCCCACGACGCGGCTGCGAGGAATGAAAATCGTCTCGTAAACGCCTCCTTCGAGCTCGCTTTCGGCTTCTTGAATCTTTGGCAAGCTGGTTGTGTCGCTCTTTGCAATTATGTAGTAGCGTGGCGAATAGCAAGTGCTGTTTAGCTGCCGCAGAAGCTGCAGCATTTCTGTGGTGTGGCCGCCAGAGCCGATGCAAACGATCGTTTTTGCGGGGCTCGTTCTCTTCGTGGCGGTACAAGCGGTGTTGCCAGTAACTATTTTGTGGACCAAGTAGAAAAGCCGCAGTACGACTAGTAAGAAGAGCAAAATTGAAACTTCTAACAGTAAAGTGTCTGCAAAATATAAAAAAAATGTTAAATCAATCCTCGGCATCTTAGGCTAGTTGTACCCTCCATATTATTACGTTTCGTAGCTTTCGTTATGCTGAAGAAAATTATTGTTTACATGGCAAAGTAAGGTTATGTGTATCAAATGGTTTTAGACAAGGAAAGATAGAGGACGTGTAACATGTAACATTGGTATGACGCCATCGACCTGTAGTGTATACGTGGAATGCTCCTAAAAATCAGCCGATGAAATATAGTGGAACGTTATTAAGTTAAATCATTTTATAACTGAAATAGTAGCTGTTTTAATACAAGAAGTTAAGTGATCCTGTCTTCAAGGGGCATTAGCCCTTTTTGACTCATAGTGATTGGTGTGTTTTTGCCTGATGGACTATTCTTCTCTATTGCAGTATTGTCTTCTACTTGTTCTTTCCACCTGTACTTTGGTCTTCCTTTAGATCTGTTACACATTGGATTCCAATCTGTGATGGTTCGTAAAGCTGTCTTCTTCTCACTCCTATATATGTGTCCATACTATCTTAATTCTCATCGCCCTTATGAATCTTACTATGTTTTCCGTATCCAGTATTTCGTTATGAACAATACTTCATAAACTGCCTCTGCTCATTTCACTTATTTTCTAGTCCTGTTATTGTTATTTTGATTTTCCTTCCTAGTATTTTAGTTTCTTCTATTTTCTCGATCATTGCCATTGCTTCTGTTGCGTATTATCTTATAAATTCCAATTCTGGTCTTTTTGCCTAAGTTCTTACTTTTAATATTTATTTCTTACGGGAAAATGCTTTATTCTCTTTCGTTGTCCTCTTGTTTATGTAATGCTTTTCGTTTTTTTCTGTGTACTGTTAATCCCAAATAATTAAAAGTTTTCACTTCCTTAAACGTGTGACTGCCACATGTGAAATATGTCATTATTCTATCATTTCCGCCGCAACACATATATGTAGTTTTTCTTCCATTTATTTCTAGTCCTCGGTTTTCATTCTTCTGGCATCGTCTGATCTCTCCATATTCTTACGATTATGTTAAAGATTTGTTTATGCAGTTTGTCCCAACCTTCTTTTGTTAGCTCCGCTGTTATATTTAATTGTTCAGTTACATTCTTCACTTTTCCTATGTGGGTTCCTATGTGCTCTTCACTTCTTCATATTCTTCTTCTGTCTCTATATTACTCTTATCTTCTACTTTTTTGTATAATTCTTCGAAATGTATCTTCCAGGATTCTTTCTTGATCCTGATCATTGCTTTTTTTGTTTGTTTTTTTCTTACATATTTGTATAACACTTTAGTATTGTTATTTCTACACTATTTTTTTGTTTTTCTAATTTTTTTATACACTGTTCTTTTTCTGTTTACATAGTTTTCTGCTTTTTATTCTGTTTTCTCTATAGGCTTTCGTGTCTTGTTCTTTTTTGTGTCTTTAGCCATCTCGCTCTCATTTTGCTTTTTACTTCTATTGTTCTCATACATTCATTGTCAAACCATTGTTGGCTCTGTTGTCTTAGCCTATATTCTATTTCCTCTGCTGCTTTACTTATGCTATCTTTGATATTTTTCCAGTCTTCTTTCTTGCAATCTTTTTCTTATTTCTAATTTGTATTAATTTTTATTTTGCTTTATTCTAGCTTTTGTATAACTCATTTACTTTTCACTATTTTTATTTTGCTTTCCAAGCTCTTTAAGTTTATTTTGCATTTGGTTATTACCAATATGTAATCTCACTCAATGTTCGCTCCTCTATATGATCTTGCGTCTTTTATCACCATGCTGTCTCTTCTCTTTATTAAAACATGGTCTATTAGGTTGCCTGTGCTTGAACCTGGAATCCATGTAATCTTGATTCTTCGTATTTGTTAGGCATATATTAGTCGCTGCTGTAAGATTACACAACCTTTCTCCATTATTGTTTGTCTCCTCATGTATTGTATGCACGTTTGTTACTTCTCTGTAGCTTTCTTCTTTCCCGACTTGCGCATTAAAATCTCCTATTATCATCAATATGTCTTCCTACGGTATTGTTTCAGTCAGTTTCTCTAGTTGCTGATAGAACGCTTGCTTTTTGTCTTGTTTTTCCATTTCTGTTGGATCGTACACAATTATTATTGATATGTTCTTCGGTTTAATTGTTAGTCTTAGGTATGACATTCTACCTTCTCTAGCCTCAAATTGCTGTCTTTGCTTTTTCTTCTCGGCATATCAAATTGCATATTTTCCTTTCTCTAATTTTCCTTTGCAAGGCCACCTTACTTTCTGTAGTGCTGTTACATCTACTTGATATCTTTCCAGTTCTTTCGCCATTTTTTCCATTTTAGTCGGCTTCAACAAAGTTTTAATGTTCCATATTCCTATTCGTACTGTGCTTCCTTAATTTTATTTTTTCTTTTTATTTGTTATGAGCGTTTCCCTATTCGTAATTTTTTTTCATTGCTTTAATTGCCCTCATATAACCATCTTTTATTTGTTCCATCAGGTTTTTGTTGTGTTAGTTCTTATTAATCTTTTCCCTTTTCTCCAACCATACATATTAAGCTTCATCTATTTCTAATTTGCTGTATCCGACTCGTGTATCTTTTGCTTTTCTTAGTGAGCTTATTATTAATATATATGTTGCTTGGTAATTTCTGCTTTTTCTTTAGTATTTCATTTTTTATTCAAAGTTATCACTGTAATTTTCCTATTTTATAAGTTTTTTCTATTTTAATTGTCATTCTCATCTCTTTTTGTATAAACTCATCAATCTCTTGTTTTAGTTTTTGCTTTCCATACTGTTCTCCTGTAAACTCATTTCCTTCAATTATAATATTATTTCTCCCTTATTTCCTCTCTTGTTTTTCTACCCTGTATTCTAGGTTGCTAATCTTATTTTCGAGCTTTTCTTTTTCTTTCTGTCAGATATTTGCTTCTTCTTCCCATTCCCCTTTTACTCTTTTACACTTTTTAGCTTCTCACTTACTTTGCCTAGTTTTTAAATAATTGCTTTTATATTTTCCAATGCCTTTTTATCTATCCAATTTTTTTTTGAATTGACCCCCTCCCTTGCTACTTTTTTTTGCCTTTTTTTAAACGCTTTTATTTGCCGGGACTGCCACTTTTAAAAGTCTTTAGGATCTTCTGTATTTATTTTTTGTTTTATTAATTACTTTACACTCGGTACATTGGCGGCTCTTATTCGCTGCAGCTTATTGTTTCCTTTTCTGTTCACATGATTTTTATTTGCAACTTTCGGCCCTGTATGTTTGCGGTCATTCATTATTTATGGAACGTAATGTACTGGGTTTTCACTTTGAAATTCGCGCGTGTTTCTATGTCTTTTTACTCGTGTGTACTTAAATTTTTGCAGTCGCTTTTTTTTTAACTTTTAATGGTTGACAATTTGTTTACTTTTACTCGGGAACACCGAATGTCGTCTTTATGTTATCACCTCATCCAAATTTGATCTTCGAGCCATTAGAATACTCACAGCACCACTTTGCACTGTAAGTTATTTGCAGTTTTAATTACACTTTCCTGTTATATTTTACTTTATTTTCTGATATCTTAACATAGCCCCACCAAACTTAACTCGTACAGCGATCTGTTAGTTCATTGGAATTTTTTTTGTGTGCGACTTCAACAAGGAACTTCTTTGAGGATTTGGCGGAAATGCGACATTGCTTTGTCGCTCCCATTGCTACAGCTTTATTCTGGAGGTGTTTTTCTACAAAATGTTGTACCATTTTCCACATTGTACACATCTTCCTAATAGTATTTGAACTGAGAGATTTCTTCGCTTTTTTGACCTCTTCTTTGTCGGGCGAGGTACCCTTTATAACCTTTTGTTGCTCGTGATGTAAATCTATCAATGCTTTGGTGATCAGCTCCTTATTACGTTATTGAACGTTGTCCTCATTCACCGCCAGTCCCGTGTGGCCTCCCCCAAAGACACAATTTTATCAACAACTGGTGGCTCTTGTTCATTAGCATGCTCTTTCCAAATTCAAGTTTAAGAATACAATCAGGTAACAATTTTTTCTCAGCAGAATAGTGACCCTATTTCAGACCGATGATGTTAAGGCAGTTTACTATGCGGAAAGGATTTTCGAAGGGCAAGGTTTGTTCCTTCAGTCACCTTGAAGTATTGCCTAAATAGTGTTTTTATGTAAAGCTTTTTAAATTTGGAAATAACCTGTTGATACATAGTCTGGAGTAGTAGAGTTATGTTGGGAGGAAGGAATTTGATCTTAATAAACTCCAATTCTTCCAGTAGGTCGTTCTCAAGCTTTGGAGGATGAGCAGGAACATTATCCATAACTAACAGGACTTTAAACAGCAGATTCTTTTTAGCAGATATTTCTTCACTGCCAGACCGAAAACTTTATTGATTTACTCAACAAACAAGATACAAGTGACACAAGCCTTGCCGTTGGACCTCTGTATAACATTTAAATGGTTCTTTTTCACCTTGCATTTCTTGAAGGCTTGTGGATTTTTAGAAGCTTATGACCGGACATTGCATTCTCTTCTGCTGTCTTTGGCGTCTTTTTCAAAAAAGTCGTGTCTGATCGCAGGTACCACTCAGAAACCATTGGCTTCTGGAACTCGGCAGCACTTGCCTTAGCATCAGAACCCACAACCTCTCCGTGCTTCAGAACGCTATGGATGCCACTTTTTTGCGGTTATCAATCCATCTCCTGCTTGAAACCTTTTTCATTTTTGTTGAGGAAGATTTCTTTGACTTCAATTCCAAATAGAATCTGATCACTAGAATTGACTCATAGAAGTATTGACCTACAGCAAGCAAATTTGGATTAATTTTGTTTAATACCACAAGTAACCGTTTCTCAAGATTTTTTTTTAATTAAAATTCTTATGGGTGGTTATGATGTAAGTCATCTAAAGCCAGTGCAATGGGGGCGTAACTATGAAACTATAGCTATAGAGCTGTTTGAAGAAACAGAAGCGTAAAAGTTATTCCTACTGGATTATGATTGGATGAATACAAATTGTTGAAGGCTAGTCCTCATGGTCTGATAAATGATCATAGAAGTGAAGTGTTCTTTTAAATATCGATCTTCAAGTCTTTTGTGAAGTAGTTAAAATGTTCAGTTATATATTAGATATGAGGAAAATGGGCAAACATGTAACATATGTTAGAACCATAGATATTGGCATCAGATATGAGGGCAACAGTTTATTGCAAAAAAAATTGTAATGATTACACCATTGTTCTGATTTCAGATATTTATTGTAATTAGGTGTTTATTAGCTGACTCTCTTTTTCAGCAATGTTATGCAGTAATTAATTTTTGTTATATTTTAATTTACATCAAAATATAATGCTAATTGCTAACGTGCAACCCTAAACGAACACAGTGCTTTCGACTTGTTCGACTGTTGGTTGAATATAAATAGGGACTCTATACCAATGATCCTTTGACATGCACTTGGACATTATATCTTATCTACTTCTTCTTAAGGTACTATGCGCTAGCCAGCGTGTAGGCGAATAATTGGTTCTACTCTGGTCATTCATTATATAAAATACGTCTTGTGCTCTCCTGGCTGAAGTTTCTATGTTAGGTATGTTGCACCAATTCCTGATGTCTCTTAACCATGAGTACCGTTTTTGGCCAAGTCTTTTTTCCCTTCAACCTCATCTATTAATATCTCTTGCAATAACCTATATTTCCCGTTTTTCTGTATATGACCCAAGTAATGTACTTTTCTCTGTTTAACAAGGTTCGGTAGTTCTCTGTGAGTATCTGTTCTTCTTAATACTTCTTCATTAGTTACATGACCTACCTACGACGTTCTAAGAAACCTTCTGAGTGTTCATGATTCAAAACTCTCTATTTTATTTGAGGAACATGTTTCTGCGACATATAGCAGTATTGGCCAGATATAACATTTTATTACTCTTAAACGAAGCGAGGTGTTAATATTTTTTTTCTGGCTGTGGTTACACGAACCTTTACTTCTTCGTTACAATCCCATTTTGTATTTAGTGTAGCACCTAAGTATTTAAACTTGTCTACTTTTTGAATACGAGTATATATAGGTTATCCCAAAAGTTCTGCATCAATTGCTAAAAATTTGATTTTTGTGGATTTCTTGTGTTTATAGTGCAATAACAAGTTGTATCTTCGGATTTCAGATGGTTTTGTACAAAAATGAACTCCGCATTTTGATGCGCTATTGCTGAAAGCGGGGAGCTTCGTCAAAAGATACTGTAAAGGAAACCTGCGATGCTGAACCCAAAGGAGGTGTCTACTGCTTTACTGTCTCCAGATGCTACAAGTGCTTCGATTCCCGCGACATGAGTCTTAAAGATCAGTCTCGCTCTTGTGCGCCCTTAAAGTTTCGACAATAAGATCATGATTTGCGTTTGGTGAACTTTGAAGAATGGCCGCGTCATCAGAGCCGAACTCTATTGCCAGCAGTTGGACCGTGTCTACGACAAGTTGAAGGAAAAGCACGCGATCTTGGTCAACCGAAAGCGCGCTTGTTTTAGTAAGACAACGCCAAACCTCATGGTACCAAGAAAGACCACATCCAGCCTACAGTCCAAATGCTGCCTTGTCTGATATGGGCTCTTCCGTCCAGTGAAGCATTTCTTGCGTGGTCGCCGGTTCGAATCATATAATGAATTTGAAGAAGCGCTCCAAGGGTTCCATTCAAGCCGCCCGCCGCGAGTGGTACTTCGACCAGATCGGAAAACTTGCAGATCGGCGGCAAAAGGTCGTAGAAAATAATGGCTTTTACTTCGAAGAATAATTTTTGTTGTTTTTAAGTAAGTTCATCGATAAAATTTGGTTTTTCGCAAGTGTTGCAAGAACAACGCAGTATCTATTTGTAGTTGTTGATTTCCGTGTTGTTGTCTGGTGACTATCATAATTTTTGTTTTATTGGCGCTTATCTTTAGATCTTATTAACTTTCTACAGCGAAGGTTATAGTAGAAAGTTAATGAGATTATCATCCTGTCTGTCTGTGTGTCTGGAGACAAGATAACCTCCGATTTATCCAACGGATTCACTTCAAACTTGCCATACACACATCATGGGTCAGTACCTTTCATGGGATTGATTTTCAGCCAAATCGGGTAACGGCAACCGAAAGTGACCGTTACGATTTTGAAAATTCATGTCTTTCTGTGTGTCTGGAGACAAGATAATTTCCGTTCTATCCAACGAATTCACTTCAAACTTGGCATACACACATCTTAGGTCAGTATTTTTCATGGGATTAATTTTCAGCCAAATCGGTTAACGGCAACCGGAAGTGACCGTTATGATTTCGCACTGCTGTAGAAATTTTCCTTTACGGTACTACACCGTTCTTGTTCTATTCCTATTGAGTTTATTTTGTTTACCATGACTTGTAAAACTTGGATATCGTCTGCCAATAGAACTGTATCGTGGACATTATTATAGGATTTCTGCTTACTTTAATGCCTCTGTGTTCATTTGCAAGTGTCAATTAAAAGATTTTTTCAACGTAAATATTAAATAATACGAGTGATAGGATACACCCTTGTCTGGCTCCTCTTATTATTGGTATTTCGTTTGTATATCTTGAGTCATTTATTCGGAACGATGCTGTTTGATTCCAGTAGAGATTTTTATAATTCTTATGACTTGTCGTCGAGGCCGATATCTTTCAGCAAGGGTGGTAACAAGTTATGTCAAACATTGCCGAAGGCCGCTTCGTAATCTTTGTGTTGATCACATTTCCGGACTAACAATCTCATGATTAGCAATGCTTGTCTTGTACCTGGGCCAAAGGAAACAGAAAAGATTGCAATAATTATACGTCAACTTTCAGTAGACAGTAGGGGGGTTTTAAAAACAAAAATAGAAGAGCAAATAAGGGAAACAGAAAAACAAAGTGGGTTTAGACCGGGTAGGTCGTGTACTGCAATATCTTCTGTATAAAGCAGTTAATAGAAAAAAACAATAATGTATTGAAAAGAGCTGCATATTATATTTATAAACTTAAAGAAAGCATATGATAGTGTTCCAGTAAATGAGCTGTGGCGAACACTGAAAGATTATGGAGCAGAGAAATGCTATTTAAATGCAAATAAAAACGTGTACAAAAATAGTAAAAGTTGGACATAACTAATTAAACAAATTTGCAGTAAACAAGGGATTGAAACAAGTAAGTTTACTGCATTTTCTCACATTGTTTAAAGGAGTTCGCATTTGACTTTGTTAGCGCAAAGACGTGTATACCACGATTAGAAGTGTAAACAAGTTGGTGCCTACGTTACAAATACAACTTACATCATATTAACCCGCAGATCGCAGCTAAACCAGTAAGTTGGCTTTAAATTGCTAAAATTTATACTCTCGCAATCAACAATGATCTACCAATGGAAGTTCAAACGCTAAACAAACGCAAAGCAGACGCCATATCACCGCCGATAAATGAAGTTCGGAAACGCTACACCTGGGTACCTCCAAAACTAACACAAAACAAGTTTTATTTGCCACTTAGTTTAGAAGACAAATTAAACGACAATCAGGCACACGCATCTAACAAGAAACCTGAAACTGTTGCACCAACAATTAAAATTCCGCCCATCTACCTACAAAGCAATATTAATCACAAAGAGCTGACCGCTGACCTCGAAAAGATAGCAACAGGCGAGTTCACCACACTCTGCAACACAAATTCGATAAGAATAAATTTAACCAAACCAGAAGATTACAGAAAAGTTTCCGAACACTTTAGAGTAAATCAAATCAAGTTTCACACCTTTCAAAACCCCAGTAGCAAGCCACTTAGTGTTGTAATTAAAAATGTCCCAATTTCGCTCACAATCCAAGAACTCGAACACGAACTTAAAACGTTACCAGTAATTAAAATAACGCGATTACTTACCAAAGATAAACAACCACTGCCCGTTTGCGCGGTAGATCTAACAGATAACGAAGACGCAAAAAAAATATTCAAATTAAAATCCATATTTTATTCAATAGTAACAGTTGAAATAAGAAAAAACCAACTAACATTCCCCAATGTCACCGCTGCCAGCAATATTTCCACACTAAAAATTACTGCACCCTTGAGCCCCGCTGCGTAAAATGCGCAGGAAAACCACGCAGCAAGTTATCGTGGCTGTAAACATCACCTAGAATTACTTCAAAAACGAACAGCAAACAGACCCAACCTCAACAGACGTCTACATACAGAAAATGCATGGAACACCCCGCTTAATTTATCGCAGACGCAGGCGCTACGTAATAATCCTCCAAATATAAATCACAACACAACCAATACACCCTATCCTACGTCACAACAACAAACCAACAATACAGAACTAAACAATTTAATCAATATTCTAATAGACTTCCTAACCCCACCCATCCCTCAAATTAAAGCTTTTATCACAAATACACTCATTCCTCTCCTTTTCAATGGCCCATAAAGAACCAAAAACAATAGATAAGCTAACAATCCTAAATTGGAACTCGAATGGTATCAAAACTCAACGATCATTATTAATTTCCTTCATAGCAAGGCATAATATGGACATAGCTTGTCTCACTGAAACTCATCTCTCATCAGAAGACAATCTCAAAATACCAGGTTATCAGGTCTACAGAAATGACCGAATATCAGAGAAAGCGGCAGGAGGAGTAGCCATACTAGTTAAAAAGCAGATCAAGCACAACCGCATACCTGATCCAACTACACCAAACATGGAAGCCGTCGGTATCAGAATAACTCTAAATAATCAGAGTCACACAATAGTTAGCATGTATAAGCAACCAAAAAAAAAGCTAAATCCTTCAGATCTACTTGCAATATTTAACTCGACTGATCCTACCCTTGCAATTGGTGATCCAAACTGCAAGAATACGCTATGGGGCTGTAGAGCTACCAATCCGGAAGGCATCAAACTTGAACAACTCTCCTCCGAGCTTGGATTCCTAATACAAACCCCATCCAACTACACTTACTACCCCAATCGTAACGACCATCAGCCTGACATCCTGGATATGGTCTTTCATAAAAACTTCTCAAGGGAAATTCACCAAACGGTCATCGATGAGCTCGACTCAGATCACCTTCCGGTACTAATAACCTTTATAGCCATTCCACACATAAACCCACAGGCTCCTCGTCTAATAAATGGAGCAATAAATTGGGACAAATTCCAAATAGCTCTAAATAACCATCTGCAACAACCATCCAAATTAAAATCACTTGAAGATATTGACGAAGCAACAACTAACTTCACAACAGCCATCGTAAGCAGCGTTCGCGATGCAACATCTAAAAAACCTAAAGTATATAGCAAAGCGAGACACTATTACCACTCAAGCCACATAACAGAGCTCATAAAAAAAAGAGCCAAACGAGACGCAAATGGCAACAAAGCAGAAACCCACTGGACAAGCAAACGCTCAACCATTTAACACACCAACTCAAAAAAGAACTAGACGAGATAAGAATAACCACCTACCAAAGATACATTGAAGAGCTTGAACCCAGTGACCCAGGTATGTGGAGAACAACCAAGCGAATCCTAAAACAGAATAACGAAATTCCAACAATAACAGATGACAACAACAGCTACTACACTGACGCAGAAAAAGCCGTAGCGTTCGCCAATCACTTGGAACGCGTATTTACACCAAAAATAACTTGCAGCCCAATAGAAGTAGCAGCAACAATTGACTACATCGAAAGAAACTTACCTGTCGTCACTGAACATATCGAACCAACTTTGCCTCACGAACTACAATCCCTAATTGCCAGGCTCCCCAAACGGAAGACTCCCGGCTACGATCTTATACCTAACATTGTACTAACTCATTTAACAACTAAATCCCTAGCTTACCTTGCATCAATATTTAATGGTTGCCTGAGGATGGGTTACTTTTCAAAACAGTGGAAACATGCTATAATACTGTTATTCCCCAAGCCAAGAAAAGACAAAAAACACTTAAAAAACTATAGACCTATAAGTCTTCTGACATCCTTATCCAAGCTGTTAGAAAAAGTAATCTACACTCATCTCAACAATGAAGTAACTTCACTTAACATACTCCCGCCACATCAGTTTGGCTTTAGAAAAGATCACTCAACTACACATCAACTCCAGAGAATAGTAGAAGTATTAGAAACCGGATATGAAAACAAACAGTTTGCAACAGCCATTTTCCTAGACGTAGCTCAAGCCTTCGACAAGGTTTGGCTAGAGGGGCTGAAAAGAAAGTTATTAAAACTAAGAATACCCAACTACCTTACAGAAATACTATTCTCTTTCCTTGAGAGCAGAAGTTTTGTAGTTAAAATTAATACCGAAGTCTCAGAAACCAAACGTATACGAGCCGGAGTCCCTCAGGGCAGTATATTGGGACCTCTATTATTTAATATATGTACATCTGACATACCAAATCTCAACGCTACGTTAGCAACCTTTGCTGACGACACGGCCATTATCACTCTAAGCAACGACTTAACACAAGCAACTCAATTACTTCAGACAGCAATAAACAAAGCATGTAAATGGTTTAACAACTGGAACATCCAAATCAACTCGAGCAAATGCCAAGCTAAAATATTCACACTCAGGAGAATACGCAATCCACCAAGCATTCATGTCAACAATGAAATCGTCCTATGGAATACCCCCGATGAACCAGTAAAATACCTAGGAGTACTTCTAGACACCAAATTATCATGGAACCAGCATATTAACTCCAAACTCAACCAGAGCCACGCAAGATTAGCACAACTATATCCGTTATTAAATCGAAAGTCAAAGTTAAAAACCAAATGTGCAATTATGATGTACACTTCCCTCATAAGACCTTTAGCACTCTATGCGGTACCTATCTGGAGTACAACATCAAAAACTAATATAACCAAGCTACAAAGACTACAGAACAAAGTCCTAAGAATCTCAGTGGACGCGCCATGGTTTATTAGAAATAAACAACTACACGATGAGCTAGGTGTACCAACAATCGAAGACTACATTAAAACAACCACTAAGAAATTTCTCAAAAATATCACGGCGTGCGAAGGAGCAGCTCACTATAATCTAGGTAAACGAAACATTCACTCCCGGCTAAAACGAAGACTCCCTCAAGATCTATTCTTATCCGACGACGAAGAATAACCACACAGATTTGTTCGAGGTATCAAGACACCTCATAAGTTAGAATAATCATTTTAAATATATTAACAATGCCATGTATAATACAATTGTAGTGTTGATCTGGCAAATAAATAATTATAAAGAAGAACATTGTTTAAAGTGTACATTAGTGAACCAATAACACAATAGTCTAGAAATTGCAGAAAAATGTGAGTCAAACATTAGAAGCAGAAAATCTTTATAGTTTATTATTTGCTGATGATTAAGTAATATTTGCAGAGGATGAAGTTCGTAGCGGAATATGAAAAGTGGGGTTTGGACAGGACTTGTACACAGAAGAAAAAATTAAAAATACAAATGACTACCAGTATCTTGCAGTCACACTAAAAATCGAACGGTAAAGATGAGTCAGATATAAAAAATGAAACTTCAAAAGAAAAGATGGTTATCAAACAACTTCATTCGCAAATACCAATAAAATAAAGAACCGCATGTTCAAATCTATGGTAAAAAGCCGTACCGCTTATGGAGCAAAAATATGGCCCTTAAGCTAAAGTGGAAAAAAACAAACTTAGTTCAACAGAGATGACGTACTGGCGAAGATGCTGCAGATTCACATTGCCAGACCACACAAGGAACAATGGAATTAGGGAAATTGTGCAAGTAGGAACATCACTGATAGAGATTAAACAATTAAAATGGTGCGGCCACATGAGGCGAATGAATGAAGAACGACTGTCAAGAAAAAGTTGAAAACGTAATTTTTGTTATAAAGGGGGCCATGCAGACGCGAGAATTCGAAGAAAATGAATAGACAAATCTGAAACTTAGCAAACATGCTGTGTATTTCTGCCTAGATAAAATTGTACTTCCAAAAAAAAACAAATTGCCAAACACTTACTTACGCATGTCAGTCTTTAAAATATTTCCCTCCGGAGTCAACACACAAAACAGTCTGGATGAAGGCACCGTTGTCCGCAAACCGCATGCGTTGCAAGTCTGATTTGAGCCTTCCGAATGGGTAAAAATCACTTGGGGCCCATTCGAGACCGTACTGCGGATATGACAGAAGGTTTCATTTCAATTTTCGGAGGATTTTCATTATTGTTTTGGCCGTATCAAGGCATTCCACGTCTTCCGTTTCGATCGGATTTTTTCCTTCACGTCTATCGTCAGGAGGTCTGAGTAATAAGCTACATCGACTGTTCTGGCATTCGTCAGGAAGTCTACATGAATAACTCCCTGCCGGTCCCAGAAAAACGTTGCCATCACGTTTCCTGCCAAGCGGCAGAGAACTGATATGCCGCCACTCTCGTGGTGACTATTGGGAGTCGGGAATGAAGTAGCGCACCCGCGTTTCATCAGTAGTCATTACAGAATTTAATAAAATCAATTTAAAAAAAAATAACTTAAAAAAGGTAACAAAAGGAAACTAAAAAAAGTTAAAATTAAATTTACTTACTACAAATTAATACTTATTTTAATTTAGTTAATCAGCAACTATTAAATATTTTATAATCGGTACCAAGTAAAACAATAACTAGTAGTTTATTGTACAATAAAATTAGTACGTTGTCGCCGAATACTTAGATACTAATATTAGGTGCAGTAGTTAGCAAGATTGATAATACATAGTTAGTCGGTTACGGCCTTTTCGATGTTCGATACTGTCTCAAAATAACGTGCTTTGAGGTGCATTTTCACACGTGGGAAGAGGAAAAAGTCACACGGACTCAAGTTGGGTGAATAAGGGGGCTCTGGCGCTTCCTTTCGGGGTCGTACTGAAACACCCAAGTCTCGTCACCAGTCATGACACGTTCCAGAAAACGGGGATCCTTTACAATCCGCTCCAAAAGTCAAGGCAGGCGGTCCTCCGGTTGTCCTTTTGTTTGAACTTACAGTCATTCATCGTTAAAACGCACTCGCCAAAAAAGTTTTATAAAACAAATCGCTGCAGACAACGTACTGCCTCACTGAACGCGCATCGGATGTCGAACCGCCTTTCCTCCAAACGGTCAGTCATCAGTGTTACTAGATCGCACATTATGCTATTAGTCGCATTACTTTATTTACACGCCTTGTAGATCTTAAAAAGCATATAACTTAGTACCGAGAACAAAACCATGTAACACCATAAGCAAGATAGGAAGAAAAGAATTTAAGCAATTCAGAAATTATATAAGAGTAACAAAATAACAGTGAAGATAGAATACAACCCTAGTAACTATTTTAGAACATCAAAATGAATAATGATACTTAAGATCAGCAATCTCATTTAAGATTTATTTAGAGGACGCTCTCAAAACATGGAAAAGGAAGTGTGAAGATATGGCAATCCCAATTTGCCAGGAAAATCTATATACATTAAGTTTCGCCACCAATCAAGTTGTAATCACACAGGAAGACAAAAATGTGGGTTTTATGATTGGAATACAGGGTGTTTCAAAAAGAATGATCCAATTTAAAATGGTTATGAAAATGATGAAAAATAATGAACTTAGGCACTTAATATTGATTTTATATTACAGGGCTAATCTTGAAGTTTTCTTTGCGTACCAAATTATAGGTGCTTAATACACCCCTCTTGGGATGCACGATAACCAAATTTGTCCCAAACTTTTGCGAACATATCTAGATCCATTGCTGTAGCGGCTGCTGTTACATGGTCCTGCAGTTCGACCACTGTATGTGGAAGAGGAGACACGTAAGCGTAGTTTTTTATAAACCCTTATAAGAAAAAATCGCATATAGTAAGCTCTGGCGACCTTAATGGGCAGTGATGTAAAGCTGAATCGTTATATATTTTGTATATATTATATACGACCGATCTATCGTTGTAGAATTTGGTTATTCAAAAATTCTCGAATTTCCAGGTTTCAGTGTGGTGGTGCCCCGCCCTGCTGAAAAATGAAGTCGTCCGAATCGGCCTCTAACTGTGAAAAAAGCCAATTTTTAAGCATATCTAGATATGTAGTTTCCATAACAGTGTTATCTAAGAAGAAAGAGAGACCGTACACCTTTTCCCGAGAGCACAAAAACCATTAAGTATAAGAGACTCTCTCTCATGCTGTGCAATTTAATGTGGCTGTTCCGTACCCAATATTCTAACATTATAAAGGTTTACCTTAAATCAAAAGAGCCTCGTCAAAAAATACTAAGCGTGTTACAAAATTGTCATTTTCTGCCAGCTTGTCAAGGATGAATTCGCACAACTCCACACGTCGTTGTTTGTTACCTGTATGAAGAGCTTGCATTAAGTGAGTCCCGTACAGTTTCATAATCAAACACGCCAGACAGACGTTGAGAAAATGTTTAGTTCTCTACCGATACGGCGAGTGGATTTTTGGGGGCTACGTCCGAAACTCACCCGGATGCGCACCTACATCTTCGTCTAACACACTGGGACGACCACTAGATTTTCCTTTGCACAGACAACCTGTGTCTTGGAGTTGTCTACCATCGCCTGCTCTGAGCAGTAGGAGGTTTAACGCCATATTGTCGTCAAAAATCACGTTGAACTGTTGTTACGGACTCACACTATGCGAAGGGTAGAACGCAAAATGATTTTTGTTGCCTAGTCTAGGTATTTCGACAAACACTGAGGTGGCAGGTGAACGAAGCACGTTGGTGCTATTTATCGACAACTGCGTGAAACTCGAATATTCCCCCTTTTTAACAGTACATTGTTTGATTAAAACGGATTAAAAGCTGAATAGTTATGATTTTTTCAAATCGGATAACTTTTTTTTGAAGCACCCTGTATTGTTCACCGAGAGAAGATAAACGGCACTTTCGAATCTCTATTGTTAACGAAAGATTTGTGAATGCTGTTACTACCTTTCTTCTTTCCTCGCCCGAGGACACCCTACCTATGTTAACACATCACCCATCCCATGTTTTTCAACAAGTGGACATCAGCAATATATATTTACAAGAGGCAAATTAATAGATGCTGCTTTCACTAATTCAAAATCTATTTGTTCTTAATAATTTTAACTATTTCAATTATCTACTCTAGTGATTCTTAAACTTTTCTAAATCGGGATCCCCTTTTGATAATAATTTTGTTAGCAGCCCCCCTCTACTCGGTTTTTACCGTACTCAAATTTGTTTATAATGAAATACCAATTTCATGGACAAACGACTGGGAACATCTGTTACCAATTAGCTCAATTTGTACGGTTTGTCCGGAAAGTATAGGGAATAATTTTTCTAGCCAACCAGAAAGGATAGAGGGACATGCTTGGGGGGGGGGGGTTATTTTTAGGTAAAAAAATGTAACTCAACTTAGTTGTCTCCAAGCCTTAAGAAAATAGGGATAGCGCTTCCTGCAAACCGCGTTTTGGTGACGCGTCACGAACTCGACATGCAGCGTACATTGGAGCAACGTTGTGCGGTGAGGTTTTGTGTCAAAATCAAAAAATGCGGCATCGAAACTTTAAAATTGATAAGGGAAGTCTAAGAGGAGGAAGCCATGCCAAAAAACGAGGATTTTTGAATGGCACAAGGTGTTTTGCGGGAGAATAGAAGCCGTGAAAGCCGTTAACGAGTCGTAGTGATAAAAAGTTGCTATAAGTGAAACAATTGTTGAATTTATCAAAAACTGTACGGCATAAAATTGTGTCTAAAGATTTGCAAATGAGAAAAAATGGTGCAAAGTTTGTTCCAAAAAAAAAGTAATAATAATTTGCGAGTGTTAAATTACCCAGAACTGTTGGAACGCGTTGCGTCTTCCCCCGACTTCTTGGACACGGTAATAACCGGTGATAAAACATGGGTGTTCGAGTACGACAAAAGACAACTTTCTGAGTGGCACACAACCGGATTTTCTCGTCCAAAAAAAAGGCCGTATGAGCAAGTCAAAGATGAAATCAATCGTCATTGTTTTCTTTGACATAAAAGGTATGGTGCACAAAGAGTTTGTACCGGACAAACAGTGAACGCAGAATTTTACGTCGATGTTTTCGAACGCCTGTGAAAAAGGCTCGTTCGCGTCTGAAAAGAGGTCGCCAACACCTGGATCCCCCACCACAACGCTGCTTATAAACAGCATTTTAGTTTTCGCATTTCAGGAAGCTTTCAAAACGTGTCAGACATGCTGAAAATGCTGTGTAGATGCAGGAGGAAGCTATTTTAAAGAATTTTAAAGAAATAAACGATTACCTGCATTATTTTTGTTTTATATGGATCGCATTATATATCTAGTAACGATAAAAGAGGTTAAGGTTAAATTACCTAAAACTATTAACAATTACGTTATTCGAAAAGCGCCATCTAACCGAATAACTTCTCCGTTCAGCATAGGATTTTCGATGATGTTTTGCACCAGCATGGCGAACTCCTCTGGGTGGCCCAAGCGCTGCGGAAACGAGACAGATTTGGGCAGGAACGAAATCACCTCCTGTGGCAGCTCATTTATCAGCGGCGTTTTAAATAACCCTAATAATAACGAAATCACATAAAACAATGAAAGAGTTTTTCCTGAAGCTAATACCAGGTGCTATTGCGCAAACTCTGATTCCCTGAGAGGCAAGGTCTCTGGCTAGTGGAAGCGTCATCCCATCGACAGCGGCTTTACTGGCGGCATACGCCACTTGGCCCTTTGGGCCCTCGTAGCCGGCTATACTGGACGTGTTTATCACGACGCCGCGCTGGCCCTCTTGGTTGGGCACGTTTTCTCCAATTAGACCAACCGCCAAGCGAGTTACGTTGAAAGTCCCTATGGTGTTCACCTAAAAATTCACGTAATGTAGTTAAACATGTAAGACCAGTAGACCATAATGAAGATCGAGAACAATATTTTTTACTAATTATAAATGAGAATTGAAAAATCAATGCTAATTTTGGAATTTTCTCTATTTTTTTCATTTCACACACTCAATTTTTCACCAGTGGGGAAGCTGTCAATTTTTTTAGCAGAACCTCATTGAAACATTTCCTAAACCTTAATTATATCTTAAACTGCAGTTCTCTATTGTTATGAATAGTAAAAACAGTTTGAGAGTAACTGCTGTGGGGTTGATCTTATAATGTTATAATATTAATAGATCCAGGGCACACATCTCTATACGTATGCTAAAGTTTTTGATGGATTGCATCTGTAGGATTTTGACTTTATCAAGAAATTCAATGACAACATGCAGATAAAACAAAACCTCAATATTGAACATTTAGTATCAAAGGTATGTGGTCAGGTAATAAAGACCAGTGATGCCATAGATTGGTCAGAACGTTATGTATATTTTGTTTTGTGTTTTTTTACTAACAGATTGTAATATGTGAAAAATCTTAATGATTTTTAGTATAGCTTTCGTTTAGCAGGTTTTTGTAACAGCAGAAGTCGTATGTAATGTGTGGGTATATTTTCCTAGTGTACTGTTAATTAGGACTTAAATATGGCAATGATATTCCTAGTTTGTATCAAATCCGGAGCTTCAAGTCGCTTACTTATATACTGTAACGTTTTTGCTTTTAATGGTGGTAAATAAAACGTTCAAATTTATTTAATTTACTTACAATAATTGAATTAACACAAAGAATTATTAATATAAAATAGTACTATATGACTCTATTTACCTGCAAGACAATTTATTTAGCAGCAGAACACTTCACTTAGCCTCTGGTAATTTGATTTCCTTATTGTTGTGTGCTATTTACACCTCCAGCGTTTGTTCTGAGACCTTCTCGTAGCACCTGGATCCTGTTCTGGCCTTCGCACGTGTACAACCACTGCGAGGGGTTTCAACGGCGGCTGCCCGTACATTGAAGGTATTACATTTGCCGCTCGACCGTGACTACTCGGCGGCAACCTCGGTGTTAGCTGCGAACGTGCCTTTACATTGGCCTTCGTATATTCGTTACACTGTCCCCTTCTTAAGAACCATTCTTTAAGAAAAACCATTCAATTAAGAATCATTCTCTTCTCACGTTTGGATGGGTCATGGAGTTATTCACAGTCTTGACTTTTCCGCTGAGAGTTTTCTGCGGGATTGGTGTCTTTGGCGAATGATGGTTGCAAACTAGGTCGTCGATGTTAGAACCTCGAAACAGCTCTTCCTATCATATTTCTATCCTCCAGTGAAGGTCGTCCTATCTGTACGCAAGTTTTGGTATTGCCATGTTCCGAATATTTTCGTTTAACAGGTGATCGCGTAGCTTCGTTGGTGTTTTCCACAATGCGCAATAAGTCGATTAGATCTGCAAGGATTATTTGGTCAAATAATAGGTACTTCTGCCGCTGTGATACAGTAGCAGCGCCTTTTCGACTTCCGGGTGCTGTTTTTTAAATTCTCCCACTTGGCCAAATTTCGTTCCAAATGCACTAATAATTCTCTGGATAATGTCAAATCACGCGCCACACAATGGGCCACTGCATACTTTGCAGCTACATTAAACAGATCGTGTATTTCTTTTGCGACCCATGAAGTCTTCAAATCCTAGTTCACACTTCAAAGAACGATGATGTTTGCCACTTGGTAGTTTCCGGGCTCGGTTCACGACATCATTTATATTCTTTAGCTCCTTATATGAATCCTCAAAGAAGCCTTGGTGTTTTGGGGACAACCTTCGTTACCGTTCTGGGTTATATTACCATTCTTTATAATTTGCTCTGGGTGTCATAACGATCCTTCATCCGGTTATTCTATCGCAAGGGTGTCGTAGATTTCGATCATTTTTCTTCTCAGGTCGCTAACGCAGTCTTCCCCGACTATGTTTTCTTCAGGTTTTTTTTCGAAAGTAGGTCACATGGTAGCTTCAGTTCGCGACTGAAGACAACATTGATTAATTGATCAGTAGACTCATGGACATGCAAACTATACGCTAATAGGAACAAATGTTCCGTTGATGGTTAGAGACAATTTTGACAAGTACTTCCCATTGTTTTATTCATCTGATTGTGGATGTAATAAAGTACTTGTTTTCCTAATGCCCAGTAGTTCGCACATTTTTGTGAACACCGTCGATTCGAAATTTCGACCCTTTTCTGAATGTTGTTCTAGCGACATCTTAAATATTCCGATCAGTTTTTTACTAACATCTCAGCAATCGTTGAGGCTTCTTGATTTGATCCATCGACACTAGAATAAATTTATTTTTACTACTACTTGTAGGGAATGGACCAGCGATGTCAATAGCAATTTTTTCCTGGCGTTATACTGTCTCATTGATACATTTGGTTATTTTGCGGACCGTTGCTCGTTAATTTTGACATTTTTCTTGTAATTTACCCAGTAAAATCTTTCGGAAACCGTTTCGAAGTCTGCAATTCTCCTATGGTCACCAGATACGCCATCATAGAGTTGTTGCAATACTTATGGAGCTTTCTTCTTTGTAACCAACAACTGAGATTTTTTTGAAATCCATCTTCGCTCTCCAGCAAACACTGTAAGGCATCGTCTTTTGCTATGATAAAATTCTATTGCACCCAATATGAATTTATTGCTGGTGAATACAGAGACGTTTTCCCCGGTTAGATTTTACCATATTTCTTCCATTTCCAGGCGTATTTTAAGGTTAGATCTACCTTATGGTCACGTTGAGTTACCACGAATCGTTATTTACAATCGTTTGCACGATTACAATTATTGCAGTTTTCTGGACACGGTCTCTTCGACAAGGTATCGGCGTTGCGGTGACTACTCCCAGCTCTACGCTCCGTTTTAAAGTCGTACTGCTGGAGCCTTTCAAATCCAAAATTTAAAAGCCACTTCAGTGCAGCATGATCAGTCCTCAAAAGGAACTTTGTGCCATATAAATATTTGTAGAAGTGTCCTACAGATTTGACAACAGCGATTAGCTATCTCATAGTTACGTAATATTTGCATATATAATCGATGACTTTTTCTTGGTCATTTTGTAACTGTGACAACACGCTTCCAGTCCCGAAATTACTCGCATCTATGTCCAAAATAAATTTTTCTTTTCGCTGTGGGTAGTTCAATATGAGTACATTTACTAAGGCACACTTTAGGTTTTTCCAAGCTTCTCGACACTTCACTTCACTTCACTTCACTCGAAACTTCGACTTTCTTCCGTTAGTCGTGTCAAAGGCTTCGGAATCTTGGGAAACCTAAACACATACCGTCCGTAGTAAGTGCACAAATTTAGGAAAGTTTTAATCTCATACTTGTCTTTTGTTGTTGACCATTATTTTATGCGTCTGACATTCTCTGGATCAGCTGCTACATGTTCAAGACTTTTTCTTGAAGAGAGAGTACTTTTTGGGCCTTCTTAACCGTTGAAATAGCTGCTCTAAATTTTTCAGATGCTCTTCAAACGTTGTTCCGTTCACTATTATGTTATTCCAGACTAGTTTATTAAGCACTGTTTCTATTAATCTTTCGAAGGTCGAAATGGCGTTACAAAGTCCAAATAGCATCACTGTGAATTGTCATAGCTCCGACCCAAAAGAAAAAGCTGCATTTTCTTTATCTTAGGATCCATTTCAACTTGCCAGTACCTGCTCTTTAAATCTACTTATTCAATTTACTTATAACAATCGAATTATTTAATAACATCTATATATGTTAACACAAGAAATTACTAATATAAAATCATACTCTATAACTCTCTTTATCTAGCACTTCATTTAGCTTCTGGTAATTTGACTTTCCCGTGCTGCTTCACTACGTACTATTTATACCTCCAACATCCGTTCTAAAGCCTTCTCGTAATATCGGAACCTTTGGAAGTATTCTGCTGCCCTGTTCTAGACCTTGCACGAGTACAAGCGTCGCGGGGGCTCAACGGCACCTACCCGAATTACGTTCGCCACTCGACCGTGACGCCTCGGAGGCCACCACGGTGTTAGCCGAGAACATCGCAAAGTGGCGGTGTCTTTCTAGTGGTGTTTGGAAAATAATTTACAAGCCAGTACGCGAGACATAATTGGTAGTTGCATAAAATATGCGTCAAAAACTGGACTTTAAAACAATACCAGGCGTAGCAGCCATGTGCAATTAGTTGAAGATATAATATACCTAAATTGAAAGCCAGATTTCAATTTTAATTAAAACGACTTTAGAATTGAAATTATAATTGGATTTTTATGGAATATTAAAATACACAATTTGACAAATGGTCATCTTAACTTCTGCTGCAAATCTTAGTTCTTTCACAAAATTTTCCATCACAATTTGGAACGTTGTGATCAATTTTATCGATAAAATGTCGAATTTCGTTTTTCAGATCATCGACTATTTGTATGCTGACATAGAACTTGTATTTCAGGTAGCCCCAGAAAGAAAAGTTGGACAATGTTGAATCACAAGATCTTACAGTGCAGTAAATCGATTGTTGCTTGAATTGTATGGCAAGTAGTGTCATCCTGTTAGAACCACATTTGTTTCAGATTTATGATGTTCAGTTCGTACCAAAGGTATATGAAGGTGTATAATACCGAGTTGATTGTTTCAGATCTGTAGCGTTTCTTTTTATTAACTAGGGAAATATTTGCACGGGACTTTACCCAATTTTATCACATTTTGTAATCAATTCGATAATAATTCACTGTTTTTTCTATAGGGTTTCAATTCACTAATTAGAAGAACATTTGTTAAGTATTAGATAGGGTTGCATTGTTTTTAGAGTTTTTGAAAAATGCTTCAACCAAATATTGTAGAGGGGGCCAATATGACCGCGCGGCTGAGGAGTGTGGTTGTTGTGCGGACGGATCCGGGTTTATTGCTAGAGCCCAGATTTGGTCATCTAAGGCTCGGTGCTTGCCACATTGCTCCGTGTCTGAGATGGACGACCGAGCAGTGGGGGCAAACATATGAGAGCCTCGACGTAGAGCCTTACCATTAATTAATTATTTAAATGTTGTAGAGAGTTGTAGGGAAGTGCACTAGATATCTGGTCAGAAAACTCCTTCGGACAGCTTAGCTTTTTGTAAATCACAAAATAATCCATTAACTTCCGTAATAGAATATCTGTTTTTCTTATTTATATTTTGTTTTTGTGATATAAATATTTTATAATTTGAAAAGATGCTCAATTTGACATTTCTTCATTTGCAAGAAAAAATTCTCAGAGATGTACAAGATACGCCCGGAAAGTAATGAGACGATGATGAGAGACAATGAGACATTCTTAAGCATTGATACACCGTTGTCAAAAGTTTTGCCCCACATTATAACCCACCTGGAAGTCTTGAATTGGAATTTATTTTAGAATACTAGTCACACTAAACTGCCCATTCTAATAATTTAAAATGGTATAATTTGAGTGGGGAAACAAAAGGTTTTAGTTATAATGAGGTTGGAACAGAATTTTTACGGTTTTGTGAGGCATTGAAATTGAATAACAACATGACTGACACAAAGTTTTATGACAAATTTATAAAAATTATGTTTTAATCGATCTTGAACAGATTTATTGAGAAATTTGAAAGAACTGGAAGTGTCTTCGATGACAACGAGTCAAGGAGTGGTTGGCTGGCCACTGTCACCACTCCAGAGAACACTGAGACGGTCAGCGATGTCTATCGCCAGAACCCCACAACTTCACTGAGACGTGCAAGCACTGTCACGGGTATATCTAAATCGACGGTCCAGAGGATACTTTACGAGAAACTGGATATGTTTTATATAAGATCCAAGAAATTTAGACCAAAGATTTAATTTTGCAAATGAAATATTAAAGAAAATCAGAATTGAATAAATGGATATCAAAGAAATTTATTGGCTACGTAAACAAACAAAACTTTAGGTTTTTGGGTACAGAAAATTCTCGCTTATCTATGGTACCCTCTACACCTCAAAAAGTCAATGATTGGTGCACAATTTCTTACCATGGAATAATTGGTCCAATTTTCCTGAGCAAGACAGTCGATGGCAAGGTTTACCGCAAAGAAGTTTTGGAGAAATCCCTGTCTATTGCGAGACAATGAGACAATTTTTGCCCCTCTTGGTTTCAACAAGATGGGGCTCTTGTCAACGCACTCAAGAGAATCCGGAATTCATCTCTCGTCATTTTGGAAATCAAACTCTGGCATTAGAGTCTGTTGCAAGACAATGAGACAATTTTTGCCCCTCTTGGTTTCAACAAGATGGGGTTTTCAAGACGCACTCAAGAGAATCCGGAATTCATCTCTCGTCATTTTGGAAATCAAACTCTGGCATTAGTCTGTTGCAAGACAATGAGACAATTTTTGCCCCTCTTGGTTTCAACAAGATGGGGCTCTTGTCAACGCACTCAAGAGAATCCGGAATTCATCTCTCGTCATTTTGGAAATCAAATTCTGGCATTAGAGTCGAAGGCGAAGACCAAAATAGTGTCGATTGGTTTAGTTTTCTGGACCTAAACCATTGCAATTTTTTGTTTGGGGTTATCTCAAAGATCGGATATACAAAAATGAACCAAAGATACTCAAAGAGTTGAAAATACTATCTAAATCGAGATAAAAGTAATTCCAAAATATTGGCCTATGAAACACGCCTCCAGCATTTGATAGACAGTGAAGGCAGGCACTCGAAAAATTATTATTGTCAGTTGTTTAATTAAAAAAAAGATTTGTATTGATTATTCGATTGCTTCTTAATACCGGGTTCGAACAATGGAAAATTGCCAGATGTTTATTAGAAACTTTGCGTAGACTCTGAGTTGTTTAAATATCACGGAACGAAACAGTCCGGGGGATTCAAGTGTCAGAAGCGAAACAAATGCAAAATAAATAGCATTGCAGATAAATACAGAGGTATGTTTTGTGTACATAGTGTTATGTAATTCTGATTGCCTGTAAGTAAAATAAATAACTAGGTTAAAGTAAATTTGCATTCTATTTATCACTGTGTAGAGCAGAAAGGTTACACTATGTATGGTTTTGCAGAAGCCTGAAAATATGACGTCATTCGGCCCGGGTTTAGGATTTGACTAATCTCAAAGCTCGCCCGGCTTCCTTAAGTCAACCAACACTCATTTTTTGGTACATTTGTTTGTAATTATTCAGCAGTAAATTCTAATTTATTTTTTAAGTATTGATATCGTAGGAAGATGATGGTTAACTACTTCCTCCGCAACCAAGACTGTAGCGAGCAGATCGATGGTCGAGACCTCGTCGTTCAGATCAGCCAATCTGTTTGGTTACCGAAAATATGAGCTTTGTTCTATCATCCCTGGACGCTGGGGATGATAGCGAGCGATAGCAATGAGGTTCATACTGTGGTTGTGGAGCACCACGAGGCCGACACACTTATCCTGGTAATTTGACATTTATGACGGCATACGTACGGCATACGTACTCTCTCATACGAGAACTATTTGTTTTGTTGTCATTAAGTTGAGAATTTTCTCGTGAACATTTAGTGCTATGATTTTTTACGACTTTCGACTTTTAACAGTTTGTCGATCAACTCACTTCGACTTTTGGTCGAGCACACAGAGCCACTGTGTATCGTTGGTTCAATGAATTTAGTCGTGGTCGTAGTTTGATGCCGGATGAATTTAAAGAAGGCCAAAATCCATCTATGTTTGCTGGCATCACAGAGGGCTGTGGTGCCAGCAAACATAGATGCCGTGCGCGCATTGATAAAGTAAAATCGTAATACGACTTATTGTGAAATTCAGGCATCTTTAGGCATTAGCATACTTAGCATGAACGGTGTTTCAAAAACCGTTTACATTATCATAGACGACAAATCTTGGATTTACGTGTATGAGCCAGAAAGTAAACAGCAGTCGACTGTATGGGTCTTCCAAGATGAATTAAACCCAACAAAAGTCGTTCGCGGGCCAAAAAACACCGAAGCAAATGGTCGCCTGTTTTCTTGAAAAAATAGCATATGGCGCAACCGTAGTTTTAGAGGATCCTACAACGGTCAATTCTGAATGGTATACAACCATTTGTTTGCCGGAAGTCTTCAAATAAGTAAAAAAAACCAACGGATCATTCTCCAGTATGACATTGAGAGCTCATATACGCAAGCAACTGTGTTTTTGAGGACTCAAACTGTCGAATTGAGGAATTATCCACCGTGCAGTCTAGACTTGGACCCTAACGACTTCTTTTTGTTCCCACACGTGAAAAATAAACTACGTACAGCGTACGTATTAGCTACTACTAAGTACTCAACAAATTTACAATCCCCACTAACACACTCAATCTCTACATCCTTCCACCCTTTTTAAATTCTATTAGACTAACATCTCACTATACCTTCACATCAACAAGCGAATAGGTAACCAACGAATAACATTTTCTAGACAAACACCAGATATTAATAACCCGTGGCAAATTGTTAGGAAAAGAAAATGACTAAATTAATCAACCAAAAATATTAATGATAACTGATATTTACAGTACATATAAAGCCTTTAACTAATGTTTTTGACAATGACTAACATCAAAAACAAACAAATGATAACTTCTAGAAAATTGCTGAAAACATGCCCAATTTAACCATTTATCTTCTAAAGGCTAGCTTCACTCTTTAGTAGTCCTCAGTATCAAAGCTTTAGTGACTCAGTATTGGGGAAACAACCAAATAAATATGACGATCACAAAATAGTCGAAGGAAAAAATGTCTTCAACCATTGGAACAAGCTGGCGGAAAACAAATTTTTAGATTTCCCATAAAATTCGTTATAATTTCTTCCTTGGTAATGAACAAAACAAATGCTCACTGTCAACAGAAGAAAGTAACGCCCGCAGTGGTGGCGATGTCAACTAATGGCGCCAAATTCTAATATATTCAAATTTTTTTATTTTCTACAACTTTTTAGTTCTTGTTCAAAATAAAAATGACTGTACTCAGCTAGTTGAGCACTTATATTTAAAAATGAATGGTGATAAAAGTAAATTTTAGAATTAGTGTGGTAACTTACATTAATAATTTTAATAAAATCGCCCGAGCTACATGGCAGCTTCTTATTGAAGTCGTATATTTTGAAAATGGTGCCAATGCCTGCGCAGTTGACTAAGTAATTTAACTGGCCAAAGCTGCTCTTCGTAGCTTTCAAGGCGCCAATCACGTCACTCTCTTTCGTTACCTGCAAAGTGCCAATTGTAGAGAGATGAGAGCAATGACGTGCTCGGTATCTTTACATCGGTTGGAACAAACAGACATTTGTCAGTTCCTAGTTGGTTTGCGACTTCATTCCCTTTCGAAATGGGCAAGTCACAGATCACAACATGGCCGCCTTGTTGCACGAGGCGTTCGACCGTCGCTTTGCCGAGACCGGACGCGCCTCCAGTTATCAAAGTTACTGCTCCCTAAAAAAGCTTATAAATGAGAACTGCACAAAAAAGTATTTTGAGCCTCCACCTTTAACATCTTCCTTGTAATTAAACTAGAGGACTATAAGCAATTCTTTTAATGCACATGCAATGTTGTTAGATAAAAAAAAGGTTTTATAATCCAAAGATTACGCGGTTATGAAATCAAAACGACCTTTTCTTATCATAAGGGGCTATCTGTTAGTTTATTTACCATAATTGGCCGAGATAAGCAGCCCAATGTACTTTCAGCTTTAGCTGAAGTCACTGTACGATAATATTATTGAATAATAGACTGCAGAATCTACCATTAAGAGAAAACGCATGTGCACGACAAAGGCTCTCAACAGACACAATTAAATAGTGCAAGTTTAAAAGGCTTTTTATAATATACGAATTTTAAGACAACATGTTTTTTTGTTATAAACTCATTTTATTAGCAATCAGAATAAATACAGTATTTCTATGAGCTAATTCTATGTTATTAAAACGTTTAATAAGAAGCCATGAGGAGAAAGGACCCACTGGTGGAATTTTCTACTTTAGTTATTAAGGCCATTGGCCTTCCTTAATCTTCTGGTTTCGGGTTCCTGGACTAGGACGTTAACTGTTATATTCGGGTGATTTTCAACAGTGTTATGATGTTTTGCAGCTTTTGTTTTTGTAAAATCCGCTACTAATGGGATGTTAAAATTGTTGTAGATGGTTGCATTTGACACAAACCAGGGAGCATTGGATATCATCCTCAGTGTATTGGATAGGAAGCGTTGTATTATTTCTATCGTTGATTTGTTGGCGCATCCCCATAATTCACAGCCGGGACGAATTATGCTTTTGTAGATTAACAGTTTGTTATCTATGGCAAGTGCTGAGTTTCTCCCAATGAGCCAATACAATTTTTTTAGACGTAGATCTATTTTTTTCGTTTTTTCTTATATGAGATCTCCACGTCAAGCGTTTATCGAGATGTAGACCTAGATATCTGACTTCGTCTGCCTGAGGGATCGGTGTATTGTTTAGGTACACTTGCGGACACGTGTTTTGTTGTAAACATAACTTGAACCGATTTATCCCCGTTTACCCTTACTTTCAACTTGTTTAGCTACTTTAAATATTCTTGAGTAGTTCGGATGCTGTGTTCGGGTCTTCATTGCACGACAGGATTGCTGTGTCATCAGCAAACGTCTCTATACTTGTTTGTTCTGTGATAGGAAGGTGTTACCTGGCCCCGATTTCGCCGGGGATGATGTTAGCTGACACGGAATTTTTCGGCCCGTGCGCAACACAAAGGCCCTTCTTTGGAATTTACAATCCCAAAGAAATGTTACCTGAGGCCCTCCTTGTAGCGCCGTGTGCAACACCGGGAGTGTTGGCCAGTGGTTTCGAGTCGGCCCGAACGCCACCGACCATAGCCGCCACGGCATTTACCAACCAGGGCAAGGGCGTCGGCGCATTTTCCAACCAGCGCAAAGGCGCCTCCGGCGTCTACCAATCCTGGACAAACACTGCATTCCCCAGTGGGCTCAGCGTGCTTCCACCCTGAAACTCTGCACCCCACCAGCAGAGTGGGGCACGAGATGAACCCTTAAAACCTGAGCCACCGAAGAATTCGGGTTCAATCGCCAGCCCCTTAAGAAGAAATTATCAAGAGTCATCAGGTGAGTCCCTTTTGGTTTCTTTTGCTGCTCGCTGCCTGGACCTGCTGCTCGCTTTCCGGCCCCGCTGCCCGCTGTCCAGCTCCGCCATCGGCCCCGTTGCTTGGCCCTGCTGTACGCTGCCCAGCTGCGCTACCGCCCCTGCTGCTCGCTGCTTGGTTCCGCTGCTTGCGCTGCTGCACCTAGCTGCGCCAGCTCGCTGCCCGTTTCAGCACCTACATTAAGTCGTAGGTTAAGTTCTTGTATGTTAGCTAGCTAGGGTCGATAGGTTAGCGTAAGGTAGGTTAAGTTTTCTAAGGTTGTAAATATAATTCCAAGCCGACGCTTCGTTTTTTTCGCCTTCCGTGACCCACGCGTTGCCGGTCGTAGCGTCCCGACGCCCGATTTATCACCGTCTGGACCCGACCTGGTAACAAAGGTAAACTTGTATATAACAGGTACAATAGAGGTCCGAGCACACTACCCTGAGGGACACCCTCATTAATTCTATATATCTGGGAGGTGTCGTTACCGAGTTTGGTTTGAAAGAATCGTTTGCCCAGGTAGGAGCGCAAAGCAAGTAGTAATAGTATGGAAGTAGTTTTTTTATTTTGTACAATAAACCTCTGTGCTAAACCTTATAAAATTCACAACTCACATCTAAGAACACTGCACAATAGTAAGTTTTGTGTTCAAGTGCACCGTGTATTATGTGTGTTAATTGATGGCATTGTTGAATTGTTGAATGCTGAGATTAGAATCCAAACTGGTGATTTGGTAGCCATTCACTTTGAAGTTTATTATTATTATTATTAATTCTTCAAGCAACTTAGAGATTATCGAAAGTAAACTAATAGGTCGGTAGGATTTTATTTGGGTGGGAGGTTTACCTGGTTTAAGGAGTAAGATAATTTGGGCAAATTTGAGTAATGATGACCAGTATGCAAGACATAGTATTCTATTGAACAGTATTTGGAAATAACGAAGTCCTTTCTCAAGTAAGTGCTTTAATATAATTCCTGTTATAAGGTCATGTCCTGAAGATTTTTTGTTAGAAAGTCATTTTATTTGGGCTCCAATTTCGTGGATAGTGAAACACTTTATTTGGGGTGATAATTGCAATGGAGTTTCTAAATAATGTTTAACCTTCTGGTCTGGTTTATTAGAATTAAGTTCAAAGGTAGTTTGAAGGTGCAGCGCGAAGGCTTCAGCCTTTTCTTTCTCAGTTTTCGCCTATAATCCTGTTGCATTTTGTAGTGGCGGTATGTGCTATTTGGGACGTTTGATTCCTCTAGTTGCCCTCCATATTGACTGATCTTGTACAGAGAGTGTGGTTGTGTAGAGTTGGAAAGTGTCATTGCAAATCTGTTGAAGTCTTCTTCTTAGTTTATTATTTAGTTGGTTAAATATAGTTTTGTCTTTTGTTTTGGCGCAATGTTGCGACTACGTTGCCAGGCTGCCCTTGCTCTTCTTTTTTCCCTTACTATTTTTATTATTTCAGTTGAAATGTTGGGTGTATTGATTTTGTGGTTGTAGGACTGAGGTGTTGATTTCCAACCGGCTTCCTGAATAATTGTTATTAAGTGGTTAGTTGCATATTCTAAGTCTTCGTTTGTTTTTAATGTCAGGTTCATGTTAAAATTTTCATTTATATGTGATTTAGAAGTTTCCCAATTGGTTTTTATGTTGCTGATAGTAGGTGTGGGTTCTTTGTAAGGTATAGTTGTTGTTTGTTGGTATCCACAACCACCAATCTGTGCTTAGTATTTAATTTACAGCTTCTAATTATTGTAACATTATTGATTATGTATCTTACAGTGTGATGTAATTTATGTAGTCTATTATGCTCTTAAGTCCAAGATCTTCTGCTTCATATGTTATTTTGTGTATACTTGTGTGAGAATCAATTGTTCTCTATTAACGTCTAGTTTACTATATAATACTCATTTATTTTTTCCCATTTGTATTTATTTCTTTTTGTAACCCATGTACTCTTATAGTTTCGTACTCAATTTCTTTGTTATTTCCTATCTGCGTGTTTCAGTCCTATGTTATAATTACATATTAGTATTGTTTGCACTATTCAAGAGTTTTAATTTGCACAAAACGTTTCCTTACGTTGTAGATTGGCGTTTTTTATAAGTACATATATTTGAAGGCTGACTCCTGCTTTCTCCTGAAGTTCTAGATTAAGTCATAATTTAGTAGTTGTCCCGTTGTATCATCCTCTTATCTAGTTTATTACTTCTTCTTTTGTTTGAGTTCTTATGGCTGTGCTTGCATGTCTCACAGTATAGGCTTTATCTGTCATTTTTATTTCGCTTCGTTTCTTCTTCACCTCAGACAAACTAAACAGTTGCGGTTTATATTTCTACATTTATTTATAATTTTTGTTTCCTTTCTGGTGGGGGATGTTATATTTCATGTGCCATACCTAGTCCTTAAGTTCATAAGTCGTCTGGTTCTATTTTTTCTGAATTTGAATAATTACTGAGTGTGATTAGCTCAGTCATTTAGGCCCTGTTATCTTGAGAGGACTGGTATTAAGTTATACCAACTCATGCTAGATCTCCAGAGTGGGGTATATCGAGTAGCTTTATTTTACTTTTAGTACAGGAGAGGGTCAACATTTGGGTTGTTAGATGTTAGTGATTCTTTACACCCATAATATAGGTTTTAGTAAATAAATGTTACAGACATCACAAATGTGCCGTTTACAGCTATACAAATTTCAAAGTGTTGACATAAATTTTTATAAATATGCGTGATAAACGGAATACATCAGTACACCAGTGCAATTTGACGGAGTTATTCGCAAAGTGAAAAATTTAAAGGACTTCTCAGTAAGAAACGAGCACCTTTATTTGTTGAGTCTGGTTCGAACGTTCTAGCGGAGCGGCGAGCCGTTGTGCATTGAGGCAGAATGGACGTTCCGAAGCTAGTTATACTTTGCTTAACAACTGCGAGGTCGTCAACACTTGCCAAAGTCCTATTAATGCAACAAAACCAGACCCGATTCAGAATAATTAAGCTAAAACAATGGAAGGAGTTAACTATTACCATCTACAAACGGTTGGACGAGCAAAAATACCGACTAGAAAAACCGTGAAGATCGGACTGAATGAATCTGATGAAGAAGAACTAACCAGAAAAATTGGTGAAAATTGGAAATCAAATATATGTCTGATTGGGTGTTACAAGAAAAAAAAATGAATAAGTTACCGGGACAAACATCCAAGTCTCCGCTAGTATCATAAAGATTGCTAAGAACCAAAAAGAGACGACCAAAAAACCTCCACCTCTCTCTCCTATAATTGTGAGTAAAATACATTATTACAGTCAATGACAAATAAATCTATTAGCTTATAGTATCGAGTACTACGCAGTTCTGAAGAATAATGATCAGTTAAAGATTAAAATAGAAGACAAGATAACATGTAGAAAAGCAACGAAATACTTAAACAAGACATATGAACATCATCTCATATGAAAACAAACATACCAGGCCTTTAAAAGTGATGGCGGGAGGACTATATCCCACATGCAAGCCAGAAATTTATAGTGCAGGAACTTCGTGAAAGAAGGTTTAAAATCATAGATGCAGTAAACACCTTAAAAAGAAAAGTAAAGATTCCGCTCCCTTTCTTTATGCTCGCCTTCAGAAATGGTGAGGATTCTAAGAAATCATTCGAAATAACTGAAATTAAAGAAATGAAAATTAAGATAGAAGCAGTACCGGAAATCAAGTAATGTACCTCAATGCAAAGGAAGCCAAGAATTTGGGTATGCGCAGAGATACTACAATAAAAAACTCACGTGTGTTTAATGTGCAGGTACAATCAAACAAAAGGCAAAAATAGAGATGTAATTAAATTAGCCAACTGTGGAGAAACTAGAAAGTCACGCATAATATGAAGTAGATGAAAAGATACAAAAAATCTAATTAATTAAAGCGAGAAAAGCAGCAATAACAGAAAAAAACTACAAATTCTAATCCACTCAGAAAGAAAGGAAAGTCTCATGCAAACACTGTTACTGCAGAGAAGCTTCAATTAATATGTTGACAATATTAATGGCTAGATTTGAAGAGAGAGAGAGAGAGAGAGAGAGAGAGAGAGAGAGAAGATTGTAACAGATCTACAAACCCACAAAAATGACTAGAGGCCACGTAAGAATAGCTACATGGAATTCTAATAGCTAGACGCATTTCTTAACACACAAAAACTAGAGATGCGCTTAATATATGAAATGCATTTAATCACTCAAATATACAAAAAAATAATAGGATATAAGACATACCACACTGACCACTTTCATGATATAGCAAGAGGGGAAAGTGCAGTCATAATTAAAGAAAATATAAGACATTATGAAAAATCCAAATATGAGACTGAATAAATCCAAGCAACTACGGTAGTAGTTACAAGTGGAAGAAACAACTTTGCGGTTTCAGCAATATGTACCTTGCCTCAGTACAGAATCGACACAGATGATTATCGAAGATTCCTACAGACATTTAGATAGCGCTATATTATAGGGACAAATATACACAAAATGGGGCTCTAGCTTAACCACAATTAAAGGGTGACATTTACATGAAGTAGTTGTTGAGCTAAGAACCCTAAGAAAATACCAAATTTACTGGATTTCTTCATCACTAAGATAATAACAGCTAATTATAAAAATGGAGGAAGCATTTGATCTTACATCTGATCATTCTCAAATAATAAGGACACTGAGTGAACATTTTTTTTTTTAATTATTTTAATAAATGTACAGCAATCAGAATCTGTATTCTATAAGCTATAGTGCTGGCGTAGAGACTGGTAGTAAAGAGTCTCAGCGTATCCTGATGAGGCTTCCCCATTGAGAAGGCCTCTTGGTCACCTCACAGAAGGTCAGTCGGCCATTTTCGTTTCAGTCTTCGATGATATGGTACGTTTTGCACGAGCGGCTGTAGAACGATATTGGGGTGTACTTCAAGTTTATGATGATGTTGCTGGCTTCGTTGTTGAATTGTGTCTTGGACTGTTGGTATACGAAGGTCATGATGTAGCATGTGATTTGAGATGTACCAAGGTGCATCAGCGATCACTCGAAGGATCTTGGATTGTGCTCTTTGTAGGATAGCAATGCTAGATTTGCTGGCACAGCCCCAGAGCTCGATACCGTATGTCCATATTGGGATAATTACGGCTTTGTATATTAGAATTTTGACTCTAATGACAATTTTGAATTTCTACCGAGCAGCCAACGCATTTCTCGCATTTTATGATCGATCTGTTATCGTTTTTAGAAATGTGGTCTCTCCAGTGAAGTTTTGCATCAAGATGGATACCCAAATACTTGACAGTGGTTGCTGATGGTATTTCGGTGCTATTTATATACACTGGGGGGCAGGTGCCCTTTTTTAATGTGAAGGTTATGTGTTGTGACTTGCCTTCATTAATTTTTATTTTCCATCGTTGAAGCCATTCCTCGATTTGAAAGAGATGGTCTTGGAGGTTAGCGGAAGCTATTATCGGGTCTTCATGGACGGCTAAGAGAACAGTATCATCTGCAAACGTACCGATTGTGGTGGAATCAGAGGTAGGGAGGTCTGATGTGTAGATTAGGTACAAGAGAAGTCCAAGGACGCTACCTTGAGGAACTCCAGATTTGATGGGTTGGAACTGGGAAATTTCATCATTAACTTTTGTACAAAAGAATCTATCACTAAGGTAGGATTTCAGGAGGTAGGAGAAAGGAGCTGGCAATGATTGTCTGATTTTGAATAAGAGGCCTTCATGCCAGACCTCGTCAAAGGTCTGGCTCACGTCTAAAAATGCCGCTGAGCAGTATTTTTTCTCTTCGATGGCTTCGTTAATGACATGAACTATTCTATGGCATTGTTGAATCGTAGAATGTTCAGGGCGAAACCCAAACTGGTGGTCGGGAAGTATGTTAAAAAGAGGCCGGATGCGTTTCAGAAGAAGTCTCTCAAATAATTTTGATATGGAGGACAACAGACTGATCGGTCTGTAATAAGAATCATCAGTTAGTGGCTTTCCAGGCTTAGGGATGAGAAGGATTTCAGATGTTTTAAGGCACTTGGGCCAGTAACGGGTTCGTAGAATGGCGTTAAAGAGGTATGTTAACATTACGATCCCTTTCTTTGGTAGTTCCTTCAGCATCTTGGAAGTTATCTGGCCAATTCCCGGTGCTTTTCGATTATTTAGTAGAGAGATTTTGAATTTGAGCTCACGAGGACTAGCCAGGTGTAGATTTGTTATTCTCACTATGTCATCATTATCGTCATCACGTGTAGGTGGCGTTATGAAGTGTGAGGTATCGCCAAAAGGAGTGAATACCTTGGTTAAATGTTGCGCAAAGAGGTCTGCCTTTTCGCGACTGCTTCTAGCCCAGTTTGATGTATGCACGTCTAGACGCAATGGAGTAGATGTCACTACAGGTTTTCGAAGTGATTTGATTGGACGCCAAATGGAGTTGTCGTAGCGGTTAAGAGAGGTAATGTATTGCGAAAAGTTGTTGTCTCTCATTTCTTTCAGCTTTGTTTTTAGTAGATTGCATAGTTGATTAAAGGCTGTTTTATCTAGGAGTGTGCGATCGATGCCACTTCGCTCGCGCTTTTCGTTTCTTCGCTATTAGCAACTTTATTTCTACTGGGATGTTGTACTGTTGTTCATGGGCTGGTAGGTGTGGTGTAGCTTGTTTGGCAGCATCCTGCATGCTAGTGATTAGTGAGGTTGTTGCTGCTTCTATTTCTTCAGTTGTTTTGAGGCTAATATTAAGATGTACATGACTATTAATTTCATTTCTGAAGATATCCCAGTTCGTTTTTGAGTTATGGAGTTTAGTGGGCTTCTTAAAATTAATCGCAGAGATGCTGATGGTGACAATAATTGGTGAATGATCAGAAGACAGGTCGTAGCTGGGCGCTATATCCGTATAAGTTGATGCTATGCCATGAACCACAAAGAAATCCAAAAGATCAGGGAATTTATTTGGATCACTCGGCCAGTACGTCGGTGTGCCAGTAGATAAGAATGAATAATTCTTTTCGTGTAGGAGGTTTGCTAACTCTCTACCTTTCGTTGTGGTGATACGGGAGCCCCACAGAGTGTGTTTGCTGTTAAAATCTCCCCCTACCAGAAATTTCGGTCCAAGTGTTTGGAAGAAATCTTGAAAATCGTCTTTTTTTAAGTTGTAGCGTGGTGGGCAGTACACTGCTGAGATTGTTAGTTCATAAAGCATGATTTTAACTTTGATCGAGGTAGCTTGAAGATGATTTTTTTCATACTTTGGTAGTGCTAAGTGTTTGATTGTTGATTTTATTAAGATGGCAGTTCCAGCATGATCAGTATCATCTGGGTGGTTAGTATGGTACAGGGTGTAGTAGGGTATCTTAAAGTATGATCTGCTTGTAAAATGAGATTCACTAATTAACAAGATGTCAATTTGATTTTGATGGACAAATACTTGTATTTCATCTTTGTGTTGAAGCATTCCGTTGGCATTCCAATGTGCTATTCGGAGGAACTTAGCCATTACTTTAATTTAGATATTAGCATAGTTAGCATGTTTAAGACCATGCTATTTTGTTGTATGATCTGTTGGAACATGCCTTTGAATTCTTCAAGGAATTTATTCAGCGCTGTGCTTATGTGTTCTCCATTTTGTGTGGATTGGTTTCCAGAGTTTTTTAAAGCATTTGCATAACTGTATGAAGGAAGCGTAGTTGTTTGATTTGGTTGGCTAAATTGTTGTGTATGTTGTATTAGTTGTGGTTGTCGCAGAGGAGTATTCGCTCTATTGCTTTTGTAATATTTGTGATAATACTCACAGCCTCTATAATTGGCAGGGTGAGGTCCGCCACATAAAGCACATGTTGCTGGCGTTTCCCTGCTTTTTTTGCAGATTTTAGTGTCATGGGAACCGCCACATTTCACACACAAAAAGGGACGGTGGCAGTATGATTTGGTGTGACCGTACATTTGACAACGCATACACTGCGATATTTTATTGTCTTTTCTGGGTGGCTCGATCACCACTATTCTGTTTTGCAATCCTTTAATTTGATGCACTTCTTTGTTATTCGTTGCTGGCTCAGGATCCGCAAAGAACATGTTTAGTGGTTCTTTGGATTTCCCATGCTTTATGTTGACTACATTTCTGAGTTGATGTCCCTTAGATTGTAGTTCATCTTTGATGTCTTGCTTATCAGTACTATGGTGTAAGTTCTTGATGACTATTCTATAGGCCCTTTCCTCTTTGGGCTGGTAGGCGTGGTGGACAATATTCTTCTCTTTCATAAACTTGGCAAGTGTTCTATACGCCTCGGGAGTAGTGGTGTTTATTCTGATACTATTATCTGCTAAAGATTTGGTAGAGTAATGTTCTGCTTGTAGTACTTCACTTATTTTGATGATCATGTTAGGATAATCTGCCACTCCGTGCACAAATATTGGTGGGGGTTTTATAGTTTTTGCTTCGCCTGGGCCTTTGTTGACTGGGGTTTCTGGTTCATGACTTGACAACACACTATACTGGTTGCTTGTCGTTACAGTCTTCTGAAAGGTTGGTTTTTTCCGTTTTACACTTCTTTTTACTACCTGCCAGGGATTTTCGTTATTAGTGTCATCAGGCTCGTCATCAATACTAGATAATATCCTTACAATTTTTTGGCGATTCTGGTGTTGTTGGATCTGCTTGTATTGTTCTTGGTTTGGTGGTAAAAAGTCTTGTTGGTTGTGAAAGGTAGGCGTCTGCATAATTTGATTGGGTGGCATTTGCGTTTGAAACATTTGCGTATTTAGTGATGGGTAATATTGTAAATAATTCGGTTGCGATTGTGGCATATTCACTTGAAAAGGTTGGCTGTTCATTGTTGGGACACCCTGTATAATATTAGTTTGTTGCTGTATGGGTTGGCCATTTTTATCATAAGCGATTAGATTCCCCGAAGGGAACATATTTATTTTATTTTCACTATTATCAGTCCGCGCTTAATTTATAGAGTAAGAATAAAACAAAATAAAAAGTTATTCAATCAATTGTAGCACTAGATATAAATTTTAATGTTTAGAAATTGTTTGTATCAGTTTGTAATTGTCGACACTTATCACAATAAACTTGGCCCGCTGGCTTTGTTTATGCATACCACGTTACACTAGATATCTTATCAGAGCACGCATAGCACATCCTTACTCTTCAAGAGTTAAATGGGTACTGAGTGAACATATAACTGAAAAAATATATAACTTAACCCTAACCAACAACTTAAGAAATTGGAGGCATTTCCAGAGGAAACTAAGTGAAAGAATAAAACTCAACGTTTTGTTGCAAACAATAGAACAACTAGAGACAGAAGTAGAAAAAGTTGTATTTGATATCCAATAGGCAGCTTGGAACCACATGGTAGAAATTAAAAAAGAACAGATGGCAATAACTATCCGAAATCAATTTGTTAGTTAAAATCAAAAAAATAAGAATATATACAATAAGCTCTCTCAACAACTAAAAACAAAATATATTTGCCTGAATTAACAAAGTACAAATATAATGACTAGTTACTTTGGAAAACAACAAAAAAGCTGAAGAAACGAATCACCCAAATTTCCTCATAGAAGAAAAGAAGAAGACTGGGAGAAACACAGCAAAAAGCGAATTTTTTGCATAACATCTGGAGTATATTTTTCAACCTAATGAGTCGGATATAGAAAGTGACCTAGAGGAAAAGTTATTAGACAAGGAAAAGGAGATAAACTTGTCACTCCAAAAGAACTAAGAAAAAATTGTTAAACTCGCAAATTTAATAAATCTTTCAAACTGAGGCATGTACCAAGTGTGTGGAAGATTGCAAAAGTCATTATAATCCTGAAACCTGGAAAACCACCAAACGAATCTAAATCATGCAGCCCTATCTCTGTATTGCCAGTGATATCAAAACTCTTTGAGAAAATGCTATTAAGAAGATTTAAAACGATCATAAAGAGAAAAATCTAATAAAAATCCATCATTTTAGATTTAAAACTCAAGATATCAGAATAGACCAAGTCTACAGGATTACAGGCCTAATAGAGAAAATTTATGAAGGAAAAGAAGTCTGCTCTGCATTGTTCCTCGATATTGCGCAGCCATTTGATAAAGTCTGGTATAAAGGACTCACAATAAAATTGGGACAAATGCTTCCAAAGTAGTGTGTACAACTCCTAGAATCATACATAACAGATAGATTTTACAGAGTGAAACAAAGAAAGGAAAACTCGGAATTAAAACAAACTAAAGCACCGGTAGCACAAGAAAGCGTCTTTGGTCCTGTCTTGTATTTATTGTTTATCTACGATGTACCAGAAATGATTAATATTAAGAAAAAAAGCAAAGAGCTAGGTACAAAATATAAAAAAAAAACTGTACTAGTTAATCGCAATTATCAGTACACAACAAATTGCTAATCTACAAGCAAGTCTTGAAACCAGTATAGATTTATGGCACACAGCTTTCGGGCTAATGAAAATAACAACAAAAATTTCTAGATAAGTACTCCGAAATATTGTGGGTGCTCCTTGGCATATTCAGAATATAGATTTACACAGAGACTTCAGAGTAGAGACCGTTAAAAAAGAAATCTTGAGATTTGTCCAAAAATACGAAGCTAGGCGTCGTACACATCAAACCACATATTGTGCGCCTTTTTTACATTATAAGAGAACAATCACTGATTCTTATTGTTTCCAAAAATTCAAACTTAAATAGTAAATCTCTTATATTTGATTATATTAAACTATTTTTCGTTAATTTCTTATGGTTTAGGCTTTACATTCTAATTTTTTAAATAGATTTACGATTTTCTTGTAAAGTAACACCTTTTGAGCTGTCTAAGCCATAAAAAATTAAACACTACTTTGGTTTTTCAGCTTTCTCTTTGTTCCTTAAATTTCTAAAATTGCGAGAAAATATTTTTTATTTTTATATAGCAACCATTTAAATTAAATGGCATTTTCCGGCTCAAATTAGTTAATTTATGGATAATACAGGGGGTTTCCTCTTCTTAGATACAGCGGTTTTGCGTAATAACTAGTATACCTAAAGTGAAAATGTTACGTTACTGGACTTAAAACGTTTTTGATGTTCTCTAGACTGGAGTTCTTAAGCCTCCTGCATCTTGTATGGCAAGTCGTTATTTAATATGATCGTCAAATGTTCAACGAATGTCCCTTTCTTGAAAGCGAAGTGCTTAGCTACTCTTGGACACTTAGTTAAATTATTTTGAGTAGGAACAGTACAGGTATGGTCAGACCTTGGAATATCTTTAACACTACCAATTTTTTAAAATTTTTTTAATTTGAATTTGGATATTATTCATCCTATATGTATTACTTTGTTACATCCTATATATATTATAATAAATTTGTTCTTTTTTTCATTTTACCAATTCTCATTAGTTCAACGTTACATTGTTTGGTCTAAGGAAGTAAACATTGTGTTGTTGATGTTTACGCTAATAGAGGCCTTTGCGGGCATTGAATAGAGAGTTTGAAAAATAAGTTACTTGCAAGATCTCGTACGTAAGCGCTTGTTTAAGCTCCACTAACGGTTTCGCCCACTAACGACAACACAGTTTCCCAACCTTATTCCTTGCGGTCGTAATACATGGAAAATTCAGCCCCTGTAAGCGGCCGATTCCTTTCAGCAGCATTTGACGGTAGGCCAGGATGGTCGATAGCGAGGAGGATCATGAAGTGAAGGAGGAGCGGGAGGAGAATGAAGCCGTAAACCTGACTGGCTTCCTCTTTGGCAATATCGATGAGTCTGGGCAACTGGAGAACGATGTCTTCGATTCCGAGTCGCAGAAACAACTCGCTTCGCTCGGAAGGTAGAATGTTTCATTCACATGTTAAACAAATGAAATTGATTTTTTAAATTGCAGACTCGGACTAGGGAATTTTCTCAAAGAAATGATCGAAGACACAGACATAGTGAAGGAGGAATGTATGAGTGATGGAGAGTCCCAAGATGCGCAGAAGAATTCTTATGAGAATGGCTCCATATACGATCGAAATGGAGAGGGAGGATGTAAGACTAACATTTCATGATATACATCAATATACCGTAGAATAATTTTTTTTGTAAGAGTAAGCTTACTAGATTTTAATGTGCTGTTTTAGTTGATGAAAAATCACCTTCAGCTGTCGACTATTCTGACATTAATGAACTGGCCGAGGAAGAATACAATGAGTTTACTATTGTATGTGTTATTGTTATACAACTTTCTGGTGTTTTTATTGTTTTTATACTGTAGAAACAAGAGAGCATTGATGAAGATTATGATGCAGATATAAAACCTCCAATTTCAACTAACGATACGCAGCTCATGCCACCACCACCGGCTCGTTCAGCGGTCGACTCCATGACAAACTTCAGCAGTGCTGCAGATGATGATGAGCCAAAACCTAGACTGGAGACTCCATTGGCGGCAATGTTGCCTTCAAAATACCAAAATATTGACGTGACGGAGCTTTTCCCCGATTTTCGACATGGAAAAGTGAGTAAGCTGTCTTATTTGCTAAAGTGATGTTAAAATGGCGGTCTAGGTGCTGCGGTTTTCACGCCTGTTTGGTCCGGGGAAGCCTAGCAGCTTGCCGCAGATCTGGCGTAATGTAAAGAAAAAGCGTCGTAAGCACAAGCACCGTGACAGGATTGTATCGGGGAACCAGCATGACTCTGACTCGTTCTCGGATGAGGAGAAGCCTAAATTTACTGGTTGGCATTTTCACTATGCTGAGATTCCATCTAAAGAGCAGTGGGCGAGTGATGATGAGGTACGTTAGGAGGGGGTGAACAAATGCAAATTACTAATTTTTGAGTGGATTAGGAAAAGTTTTTGAAGCCTGTGGAGGTTGGGACGAAGGATGCCAAGAAGGAGACGCCCACTAAGGATGACACGGAGCCGAAGGTGGCCGACTGGCGATTTGGACCTGCACAGGTGTGGTACGATATGCTGGAGGTTCCAGAAACGGGAGACAATTTTGACTATGGCTTCAAAGTAAAGGAAAAGGTAGTTATTAATTACACGAAGATTTTATTTTGGATAGCTCTTAAGGGCAAAAAGGCAAAAACATATTACTTTGATTTTAACCTAAGCTAAGTCGAATATAACTTGATTGTCTTTAAAGTTTGAAAGTTTCATGTTAATTTTTAACATGGATTTATATATTTGCAGCCCTTTAGATAGTTTATTTTCGTCCAATATTCTCTGGTCTTTTATTTCTTTCTCCATTCTGTTATTCCCGTGTCTTGTAAATTGTTTGTACTTCTTCTACCATTTTTATTGGTTCTCCCTTTTCCTAATCCTTCTAAATTTTTTTTTCAAAAATATTGTATATGATTGGAGTCTCTTAGTTTTTTTAAGCATATTAACTACCATAATCTGTGTATTTTTACTGTATCTGTTATTGAGGTATAACTGTATATTTCATGCAGCTCTGCATTTGTTCTTTTCCAACTTTGGTCTTTCTTCCACTTTGTATTCTTATTATTTTCCTTCCCCATATTTGTTTTTTATTGTTTTTTTGTATATTGATCTTAATATTCATAATTTTATTAGCATTGGCTATTCTTCTGTTCAATTCTCGATTCTTTACACTTATTTGTTAGATGGATTCTTAGATATATGAACTCTTTTACTCCACTAAATTTTAATTCTCCACTTCCTCTTGTTTGTGAACTCAGAATGGTTACTTTGTTCTTGTCCTGTAACTATTTCTATGAATTTAGTTTTGACTTGATTTACTTTCAGTCCATATTTCTCTATTTTGATCAATCTTCTTGACATTTTTTTAGCTACCTCTAGTCTTTTGATATTAGGGCTACATCATCAGTGGCAATATATTAAAGAGTAGTGCTAATTGTCCCTTCTCTGTTCCTGCTTCTCCTATAATAAACAGTAGAGTGTCTTAGTTCAGGCCATAAATTATTCAGATTGTTTCTCATTTCCTACAACATAATGGATGCTATCATTTTCATCTTAACAAGTCCTATTGGTTTCTGGGATATATTTAAGGTCTTTCATATAGCTTTTTCCTATTGATCGCGTCATACGCTTTTTGAAAATTATAAATAAGATGTACAAAGGCATTTGTATTCACTTCAGCATTATGTGTTTTATTAGGAATATTTTGTCAGTTGTACCTCTATTTTTCCTGAATCTTTCTTGGTATTTTCTAATAGTCTTCTGCATATGGTTCTAGTCTTTGTGTAACTAATCTTGTTATTATTTTATACAGTGTCCAGTAGGGCAATACCTCTATAATTATTGCATACCATATGATCCCCTTTTTATAAATTGGTAATATTACTGCCCTGTGGCATGCTAGGCAGCTGTTCTTTCTCTAAAAAACTAAATCCTGAAATATTTTGCATCAAAATTTGACCAACGTACTTTGTTTTCCAGTGTTATATTATTCTGGATCAGACTTTTACCTTTTATATTATTTAGTATTCTGTAATATTTTTTCAGGTTCTTCCTTTGTTGATGTAGTGTTTTCTTGCGCTGCATTTCTTGTTATTATTATGTCTTTCATCTCTTTTTTTATTATCATATATTATATAACTCCTCAGTTGGAGCAAAGGGCGCTGTATTAGGGCGTTTTGTCAGCTTATAGACTTTTAGTGGTGAGAGTGCTATTCTCATGCACTGTTTGGGGTCCGTTCCGTTATCACAATTCTTTTTATTAATGTCTTTTATTTTTCCCTGTTCCTTGCTATTCTTTTTGCTTTGTTCCTGCTTTAGTTCTTCTGTGATTGTTCTTTTCCAAGTATTATTTGGTCTGCCTCTCTTTCTTTTCCCTATCCTGTTATTTAAAAAATCTGGATTTTGGTACTTTCGAAGATATGAAACTAAATCGATTTGTCTTTTTTTATTGAAACGGCAGCACTTCAAATTTTCAACTTTGGAAATTTGCAGTAGGCCGCCATTTTAACATACAAAATTGGGATTACACACACTTTTTAGACACCCCAAGGGCTACCATTTCCCAAAATGTCATAGAATTTCAATAACCATTTCTTTAGTTATTGGCATTCGAAAATTTTTCATGTTCTTCACCTTTTTTGCTAATTTTACAATAGTAAAGAATTTTTCCGAATTTTCACAATAATCTATCCTTATAGCAAATTTTCGTAGCAACAAATTTGATAAGCATTTCTTAAGTCGATTAGACGCTTATTTCACGAGATATTTAAGAAAAACTGCAAAAATAGCGTTCCGCTTTTTATTTTACAATAAAAAACCATGTTCCGTACCTTCAAATGTGTAAACACTTAAGGGCTATAACTTATGAATTTTTTACTTATTTTTAAGCAAAAAATCGTAACGTTTAAAAGGATTTCAGATTCGAGCATGTTTTAGATCTAATTCTCCCGGACTAATATATTTGATCATAAAACATATTTTTCACTTCATCTTCTTGTTGGTTCATTGGGGCATATACGTTAATGATGATTATGTTTCTAAATTTTGCTTTGAACCTTGCCCATATGATCCTCTTTGATATTCCCTCCCATTCTATCAGTGCCTTTGTTAATTGTTTATTTAACATTATTGCTATGCCTTGTTTCTTATATGCCTGTTCATCTTCGTAACCTGAATATATTATAGAGGTGTTGCCTATCAGCTTGCTTTGATCCACTCCATTCCATCTTGATTCGGCTATGCCTAATATGCTAATTTTGTATGTTTCCATTTCACTTGATATTTGATATGTTTTTGTTATTTCTGCCATTGTTTTTACATTCCAGAAGACTAAAAGTTTTGGCTCTTGTATCTAGGCTTGTTTCACTTGTATTTGCTCTTCTTTTTTTCTTCTTTTTGTTTTTGTTTGTTTTTGTAGTTAATTTGTATTTATAAACCTAACTTATTTACTTCATTTGCCTTATACTCATTGTCCTTGTTATTTGACTTTGTTGTTATCAATTTGCCCTTTGTATTCTGCTCCATTAGTTTTTTTTTTTTTGTTTGTGTGATCTTCAACAGTTTCTCTTTCAATAGCACCTCTTTGTTATTCGGGACTTGGTTTTGGTTCTCTGGATTTCTTCCATGCTTTTTGATGTTGGTGTTACTGCTGTTGGATTCTGGCTGTAGTTTACCTTTCACTGTTCTGACAATTCTATCATTTGTAACTGTTGTAACGTAAATTTATCTCCATTTATTATTAGTTTATCGTTTTTCATAATAAAACGGTGTCCTTTATTTCTGATTTCTTTCATGTAATTCTTTAGTATTCTTCTTTTTTCTTGCATTTCTTTAGAGTAATCTTCCTCTACGAATATTCTCATTTCCTTTAGCTTTTTTGTTGCTTTTAGAATTTCCAATTTTTTTGTCCAGTTTTTCAGTTCAACTAGGATTGGGCGGAATTTGATTTTGTCTTGTGGTTTTCCAATTCTTCTGATATCCATTACTTCGTTTTCTATGATTATTGATAAGCCCGTATCCCTTAGAACTAGTCTTGTTTTTTCTTTTAGTTGGAGATCACTGTTTTTCAACTCTGTGTATGATTATATTTCTCTTTCTTATTTCTTTTTCTAGCATATCTATTTTCTTCTCTTGCTGCTCTATTCTAGTCTTTACTTGGTGATTCTCTATTTTTACTTTTCTTATCCTATAATAAGGAAATAACGTAATCGGCGGAAATTTGACCTACCCAGTTTTTCGCATTTCTGGAAGAATTATAGGCTCAGCATACCAAAAATGATGGTTTGGGCCATTGGTTCGTGTGCGTGTGTGTCTGTCGGAAAAGTGGAGTCAAACGACAATTTTAACTTAGACGCGTTGCATTACAGCGATTTCTTCCTAATCACTTATCGCGCATACTATAGATAAATTAAGTACCCAAGAAAATTTTTGCGATAAAATCTATTTTATTTTCCTTGCCCTATGTAGAAATTACAATGGGAAAGAGTACAATAGAGCATAGCAATTATATATAATATTTGGCGATGGTTTGTATGTTATCTTTTTCGAAAGTGTTACATTTGTGAAAGATTTATTACCTAGTCGTCATATTTCAGAACTCCAAGAACATTATTGGTCCCTAAAAAGTACAACTGCAATTGTTTATTTAATTAGCAGCATTTTTTCAATTGAGATAATTTTTACATCGCGTGATATAGCAAGAGAATTTTTTGTCATAATTTTCGAATGGTGCAACATTTAGAGATAAATCAGATGCAGACAGTGAAGTAAAACCTCACAAATAACGAGATTATCTACTAGGCTTTATTTCTTATTAGGATTTCATAAAAAATTTAAAATAGTTGTTTAAACTGTGTGGCATCTGTAACGATATTTCATTTCCATTTGAAACCTGACTATACAACGTGGTGAGACTGTGTACTTTGTGTGGGAGTCTGGAAAGTGTAATATCAAAGATCCAGCTTTAGATAATCGTATATTACCTCTCGTTTAAGTTGAACATAGGTACTTGAATATTTTTAGTGACTGAGTAGGCTAATCGTCAGTTATCTGAAATCCAAAATTCTGGATAGAGTCTATTGCTAGAAGTTGGAATACTTAGTATAAATTGTAAACAATGTAAATTTACATATTTTCATTTCTGGTTCTATGTACTTTTCGGGAGGAGAATAATCTAGGCTTATGTATATCCAGAAATGTAATGATATCCAACAATTTGATGTTACAAATCCCTTGCTTTCTCATCACTATTTTGTTAAGCTTGACTCAAAGGAAATCCTCAAAATACATTTGAATTAGGATTAACGAAAATATGTCTTTGTAATATAGAAGAGTTAAATATGTTCTAATATCAAGGCTAGAGACGCCATAAAATCCATCAGTCAGACATGGACTTAGGTCTATTCCATCATTTGCAATATCATGGACGATCAGCTGACTAAAAGAATACGAGATGGGTGTGTGATAGTACCCACATGTGAAGTTCTATTTTTTGGTTTTTGTGTTCAATATGGTGTGGTGTGTCCATAATCTTTGTTTTTTTACATACATTTTTATTAAATGTTTATTTAATGCGTCATGTAAGTGAGAGGGAGATCTTTTTTTATAGTGTCACATAATTCAGTTGGTGTTTTTTGTGTTAGCATACTCCCTCTACGAGTTAAACAAGTAGTGTTCTTTTATTTTTATCGGCGATAAAACATGAAATTAACAGTCCTCAAATTTTTGGTTAGTTACGTGTTGATTAAAGTTCTTCTGTGATCCTTTAAATATGTGGAATTATCATAATTAGTTGAAATTTAATAATTTAAACTCCCAAATTCTTTTAGTAAAGTAGAAGTAGTGATAAAAATGCTGTCACAGGAATTGAAAAGCGAAGTAATAGAAGATTTAAGAAACCCCAAGAAAACTTGAATGCAGAATTTAATAAGAGTTAAGAAGATATGGGGAATATGATAACATAATGAAAACGGAAAAAGGGAGGAAGATAAGAAAATATGAAAGAAATGGGAAATAAAATTGCAGAAAAATTCCTATAATAGGAACAGTAACAAAAGAGAGACAATATTCTAATTAATTGTATCTAGTTAAAAGAAACAAAAGCAATAATTAGAGAGTTTTAGAAGAGAATCTACAAATAAAATAATAGATAATGGATTTATTCAGATTAGGAAGAAAAGAAGAAATAATGGAAAAAAGTAAAGGGTGCGAAAATCATAATCAAAAATGATCTGACCATAACGGAACGAGAATTCTAAAAGAAGATTAAATAAATATATAAACATAGAAGAAATATAAAAAGGTAAGAGACAGGAACATTAAAGAAATACAAAGTAGATATTCTGGCAGTGCAAGGAACCAAGCAATTTGGAAATGTTATTTGTTAAATTTGGAGAGTAAGCTTTCTATATAAAATGAAATGGGGACAGTATATTGGGAAATGATTTACAATAAGGGGGTTCATGGAAAATAAGTATTTTTAGATTAAGGAGATATGCATTCTCATCAGAACAAAAAGAAGTGGATAAAAAAAAAGCTTCCACGAAGAAATAAATGATACAGCAAAATTCCAAAATATGATGTGAAGATAGCTGTAGGACATTTGAATGCAAAAATAGGACCCAAAAAAAATGTAAACCAAATGTATGTATATAATCATAAGAAGAAGAAAGTGGCAGGGAAAACGTTTAAATTACATAGCAAATTTAAGAAGTTATCTGAAGCAAATGCCGATAGAGATCACATTTCGATTAAAGCAGAAATTAAAAATATAAGTTGGAAAATAAATTGGAAAAAAGCTAAGTAACGATATTTAATAGAAAAATTAAAGAAAGATAAGTCGAAAGTTCTAGAAATTAATAAGTAAGGAAGCAGCAAAATAAAATAAAGGTATTAGAAAAAGGGAAAGCTTGTAGGAGGTCGTAGAAAAAAGAGCAAAAATGAAGAAATACGACAAACGAAGAAGTGGTATAAAGAAGAGTGTAAGAAAATAACGGAGAAAAGAGATGAAGCAAGAATAAAAGAGATGTAACGAAGTATGGGAGAATAGGAAGTATTATGAACAATTAAATAAGAGCTAAGTTATAGAAGTGTTTCAGACAAAAAATAAGAAAAGTGTGAAATAGAAAAAAACAAGCAAAGAATTATACCAAGAGGTGAAAGGGTAAAGAAAGGTTACCTAATAAAAAGCAGTTGTTTGCAATAATAAACATAGAGAACTGCTAGGAGATGCGAACGAAAGTTTGCAAAATGAAAGGAGCATTTTATGCAATCCAGAAGAAGAGGTAAAATCATTAGAAGTTTTAAAAGTAGAAAGGCAATAGGTGAAAGTGAAATCGCAGCCAAGATGCTAAAGACATATGAGGATGAATCAGAAGAACAGCCTAAAATTATAACAAATATGAATAAAGAAAGAAATTATCCCAAATAGATAAAGAGAGACACTAGTCTGCCCATTCTACAGAAAAGGAAACCATATATTTTATGAAAATTACTTGAAGTATATATATAATATACCAACATTGTCAATAAAAAAATAGGCTTAATGGAATAATTGAAAATAAGTTAGGAGAAAATCAAAGTGACTTCAGGAAGGAGAGATTGGAACTAGTCAAATTTTTATATTTTGTATGTTTTTTCTTTGCTTTTAAACAAACCCGTATAAAAATAAGGACACCAAGAATGTATGAAGCATTAAGAGAATTGAAGATAGTAGAAAAGTTAGGAATTTTAGTCAAAATGAAGGATGTACATCTAAAACATTTCATGTAGACATAAGGTACTCACTATGAGACCAACACGCCAGAGTGGTCCAAGCGGTTGAGGCGTGGACTGCGATGCGGACGGACCCGGGTTCAATTCCCGGAGCTCTCTGTTCACTCGAATAATGGTTTTCGTTTGAAGCGCGGTGCTTGCCACATCACCCCGCACCAGAGATGGTACGCGACGACCATGCAGAGAGAGAGGGGGGGCTATGAATTAAGTGGGGAACAATGGAAAGCCGAGGGAACTAAAAATTGAAGGTTAGAAACAATAAACGCAGAATAAGAAGGAATAGAAGAAAAATTCTAATAAAACCATGGGATTAACTGGTTTGCAGAGCTGAGAACAAAAAATAGATAATGTATGATAATATGTGATCAGAACTGTCCAGTAATTGTGAAAAGCTGTAACATGTTACGAGTTTGTAGCTTTACAAGTTGCATGTGAGATTAAAGACACTTAAAAAAAATAATAAAACCATAGCTGGAAACCAAAGAAGCGAGGGGAAATACAAAGAAATGATTGTAGATGATGCTCCAGTTTACTATCATGAGACAAGACTGAACTTTATCGTTTTATTCTATATACTATATGACTATATGACTTTTTACAGGAAATTAACATGAAGTTTCAGTTTGAATTGTTAATGAAATTGTACAAAGTTTTGAATGCCGTATAACAATTATAAATTGCACTACTTTCTACAAACAAATCAGCTTTCATTCATTTGCTTTAATAAATTCGCCGGAAAGGCACTTTAAAACATCGAATTAGATCTGTCTTCAGACGTATCTTAAATCGCGCTGCTTTGATTTTCGTCTCCTCCATGAAAAAGTTTGGAAAAGTCGACTTGTTGCTTTTTTTACATTTGTGACATTACGTTCGCGCTCACATGTTGCGACATAGAAAGGCAAAATTAGGGTCAACATCTTTTTTAATTAACGTGAATTACACATAAAAATAGATCCATGAACTTGAAGAACCTGCCGAAGGCGAGCCGTTTCCTGATGACGCCTTCTTGATGGTGACACAGCTGCATTGGGAAGATGACGTGGTGTGGGATGGCAACGACATAAAGCACAAGGTTCGTAGCCGAGCAGAATTTGCGTTCTTAGCCGTCACTTCCGTTCGCAACTGCTTCCCTGTTTAATGGGCGCAAATGACCCGTAGGTGTTACAGAAATTGAATTCTAAAACAAACGCAGCAGGATGGGTGCCCAGCAGCGGCAACAGGACGGCGCAGGCTTTCAGCCAGCCGGGCAAAGGTGGCGCCATCCCCGGCAGCACTATGCGCATGCCTTTGCCCGCGCCCCCGCTTCCCGGCCAGAAATCCAAGGGGCAAGTGTAAGTTGCTTATTTTGCTTTAAAAAGCGCTTTACTACTATAAATTTATATGAAATTAGAAAGGGCGTTAAAAAAAACTAAACTATGTGGAAACCAGAATTTTTGACCATTTTACTCTTCAAAATTTGACAAAGAAGAAAAAATGTCTCATGTAATGGTTCACATTTAACAAAATAATCATAAGTTGTATTCTCCTTCGTGTTTGAAAAACTGATGCAATAACCATCTTATAGATGGTGGTATTTTGACTTTTCACATGATGTATGATAAATTATTTTCATATAAATTTGTTGTCTCTATTTTATTAATAATGTGATCAATCCTCTTATGAAACGGAAACTTTCAGTGTGCTCTCAAACCAAAAAATACGCGAACAGGAGCATGACGACACTTGGTACTCGATTTTCCCCGTTGAAAACGAAGATCTAGTCTATGGAAGGTGGGAGGATGACGTAATCTGGGATGCAGAGAGCATGGGCCACATCCCTAAGCCCACGATCCTCACACTAGACCCCAATGACGAAAACATAATTTTGGGAATTCCAGATGATATCGACCCATCGAAACAAATTGCAGGTATGTTGTTATTAATGCTGTAACGTACCAGATTTGATTATCATTTATTATTAGGGCAAGCCACTCCTGTGAAGGTAAAAATTCCGCACCCGCACGTGAAGAAGTCGAAAATTCTGCTGGGAAAAGCGGGCGTCATTAATGTGCTCCAGGAAGATACCCCTCCACCACCACCAAAGTCTCCTGACAGAGACCCCTTCAACATATCAAATGATATGTGAGTATGTAAAAAAAATTTGCAAACATAATGTAGCTGTTTGTAGCTATTACATGCCGAGGTCGTCCGAAACATACTTGCGACTGAAGGTGGGCGGCGGCAATTTGATTCAACACTCCACTCCTATTGTGGAGCTGCGCGTTCCATTTGTGCAGACCCACATGGGTCCTATGCGCCTGAGAAATTTTCACCGGCCGCCGTTGAAGCGGTTCTCGCATGGGCCGCTCGCTGAACCTGGGCCTCATCCAGTGCTTCCGCTTGTGAAGCACATCAAAAAGAAAGCCAGGGTATTACTTGTTTCTGTTTCTTTAAGATGTTTGCACTAAAAAGAACTTTTAGCAAAGAGAAGCCGAGCGGATGGCTTCGGGAGGTGGTGATGTATTCTTTATGCGAACCCCAGAAGATTTGACGGGCCGAGACGGCGATTTGGTTCTCGTCGAGTTTTGTGAAGAGCATCCACCATTAATGAACCAGGTTGGTTAAAAAGATGAAAGGTTTTTAATGGGTTGTTGAATGTTTTGGTTCTTAGGTTGGTATGTGTTCTAAAGTCAAGAATTACTACAAGCGCAAAGCTGGTAAAGATCAAGGGCCACCAACGTATAGGTATGGTGAAGTTGCTTATGCACATACATCGCCGTTCTTAGGTATTTTGCATCCAGGGCAGTCTATTCAAGCAGTTGAAAATAATATGTACAGGTAAGTGTATTTATTTTGTATTATTTTAACATGATATTAATATTTAATAAGGGTCATTTTATTAAAAGTATTGCCAAGTTCTACTCATATACGTTTTTTTTATAAATTGAGCTTTTTTAATGGGCGTCTGTTATGAAGAAATCTTAACACATAAAACAAAAATAAGGATAATTTAAGTGCTCAAATAAGTTGTTCTACAACATTTTATTTTTTAGTGTTAAGTTTAGATTTTCTTCATATGGTTGATCGATGGTGAAGTAAGTGTTTGAGAGACATTTTTGGATTAAGGAAACATTATAACAAGAAAATGTAAAACAAAAAAAAATGAAGGAAAAGGGGAATGAGTAAGATAAAGATTAGATATTTTAGTGTATCATAAATTATGATGTTCTCTCTTCATCCCCACTAGGATGACATAATAAGGAGAGATACAACATACGTTTAGAAAGTCCAGACTAGGTCTGGCTGAAAAGCAAATTTTACGAGATTTGAATTAGAAAACAAAAAAGGAAAAGAAACGTTTTAAAATTTTATTCTGCTTGTGAAAAAATAATTACTGATCTTGTTAAAGCGAACATTAAGTTGGTAAGACGTTTAGCAAAAAATCTAACTTAATTTGACTGATTGTTCTCAAAGGATAGCTTCTTATTTCATGATAAGATAAATTTCTTAAAATATTTAAGACTATGCAGGTTGAGATGCTGTTATAATTTAGGCGGCTTTTGAAAGGTCTAAGAGATGTGAATTTTTTAACAATGTGGTTTTAGAACTTAATCATCTTAATAAAGAGCATCTGATTTTCTTTGGGTTGTTATTAGTAAAGCTCTAGGTGCGAGACAAATCACTTTAATATTTCCTAATTAGTTTTGTTCTCAAAAGTTGCTCTATGTGCTTCAAATATTCTGACAAAATCCAGCAAGGGTGTCCACATCGCTGATATCGTTTATCTATTGTCAAAATTGCTTCTAATCAAGTCTAGTTTGATGGTTCAATTTCTATTTTGCACTTCATAAACTGTTTGGGTACATTTTCATTTTATTGCCTATGGTATTCATAAACAATATTTCAGCGTTCTTCAGCTTCCGTTTTTGAATTATCTAATACACGTTTAATTTATTTTTCATCCTTGTTACTGAGTATTTTAACGCGAAAGTTGGAAGTCAAAGAGAAGATAACATAATTGGACAGTTCGGATTAGGATCTAGAAATGAAAGAGGAGATAGATTCATACAGTTTTGCTGAGAGGAAGAACTTGTAGTGATGAACACCATGTCCAAGCTCCCACACAGAAGAATATATACATGGAAGGCTCCAAGTTATACGAAAGAAAAAATAATAGGAAACCAAATTGACTATATTACTATTAATCACCGTTTCCGCAATTGCATAAAATCAACAAAAACTTATCCCGGAGCAGATGTCGGATCAGACCACAATCCGGTAATATATAAATGGAAACTAAAATTTAAAAGGGTTACGAGAAAAACTAATGAAAAACAACATAATATAAGGGCTCTTTGTGAAGGAGATGTTAAAGAACAAGTTCGAAAATCGTTGGAGGAGAAATTTAAAAATGAAAATAATACTACCACTGGATTTAGTAACAAAAACAACTCAACAAAGGAAGTAATAGAAGAAAGGTGGAACGCTATCAAACAAAATCTGCAAAGTATTATAAAAGAATACGTTCCACAAAAACGAAGAGAGAAGAAAAATGAGTGGATGACAGAAGACATTTTAAAATTAATGGACGAAAGGAGATTAATGAAAAATAAAGATATGAACAAATACAGAGAGATACAACGACAGATACGAGGTGAGATAAGAAAGGCAAAAGAAAAATGGTTGAAAGATAAATGCCAAGAAATAGAACAGCTAGAAAACAAACACGACAGCTTTAATATGCATCGAAAAATAAAAGAAGCTGCTGGAATATTTAGAAGAAAAGCAACGAACAGACTAATAGATAATACAGGACAGGAAATAACAGACATAAGCGAAAAATTAAAAACCTGGAAAGAATACATCGAAAAGTTATTTGCAGACGACCGTCCAGAAAAACACGAAATAAAAGAGGCTAAAACCGGACCTCCTATAACAAAAGATGAAGTTAAGAAAACAATAGAAAAGGCGAAAACCCGGAAAGCAACGGGCCCAGACGAGATACCCACCGAAAATGCACTCACTAGGTTATTCAATCTAATATACGACACTGGCGAGATCCCGACGGACTGGACTAAGTCGACTTTTATAACCATACCAAAGAAAACAACACCGAGACAATGCGAAGACTATAGAACGATAAGTCTGATGAGCTGTGCCCTTAAGATCTTCTTGAAAATTATACACGCCAAGATCTATCAACAATGCGAATCAAAATTGACCGAAACCCAATTCGGGTTTAGAAATGCGTTGGAAACAAGAGAAGCACTATTTGCCTTAAATGTATTGATCCAAAGATGTAGGGACGTAAACTGTGACATACACTTATGTTTTATAGACTTCAGCAAGACATTTGACAAAGTAAAACATCATGAACTACTAAAAATATTAGAGAAAACCGGGATAGACGACAAAAATACTAGAATAATAGCCAACCTATACTGGAGTCAAAACGCGAATGTAAAAATAGAAGATAATACCACTGAAGAATTCAAATCCTTAGAGGGGTTCGCCAAGGATGCGTGCTTTCACCGATTCTGTTTAATATTTACTCGGAAGAGATGTTCAAAGAAGCATTAGATGATGTGAATGAAGGTATATTAATCAATGGTGAACTAATCAACAACATCAGATACGCAGATGACTGTAATATTGGCAAGAAACGTAGAAGGTCTACAATTATTAATGGAAAGAATACATATAACAGAGAAATATGGAATCACCCTCAACACAAGCAAGACAAAATACATGACAATAACTAAGAACATTACGCTACCAGCAACATTATATATTAATAATACTGAGATAGAAAGGACTAGCAAATACACATATCTGGGAACCAATATAAACGAACAATGGGACCACTCGACAGAAATAAGAACAAGAATAGAAAAAGCAAGAGCAGCATTCATTCAAATGAAAAAAGTTTTGATCGGTAGAGACCTAAGCCTGCAAACCAAGATTAGAATCCTGAGATGCTATATTTTCTCGACGCTACTATACGGAGCTGAGTTATGGACTTTAATAAAAGCATCAGAGAAGAAACTGGAATCATTTGAAATGTGGACCTACCAACGTATCTTGAGAATACCATGGACAGAGCATATCACTAATAAAGAAGTTATGGAACGAATTGATAAAAAAACAGAAATCCTAATAACAATAAAATCTCGCAAGCTAGAATATCTAGGACACATAATGAGAAACACAAAGAGATATAGAATCTTGCAACTCATTTTAGAAGGTAAAGTGATGGGAAGAAGAGGCCCAGGAAGAAGGAGAATATCTTGGCTAAAGAACTTGCGGCAATGGTTCGATATGTCCACGGTACAATTATTCCGGAAAGCAGTAGACAAAGTACAAATTGCATTGATGATAGCTAACATCCGGAACGGATAAAACACGGGAAGAAGAAGAAGTTACTGAGTATAACCAGGCCTACATATTAATAACATCTATTAACTTGTTCCAAAAATCTCCTCTATAGTGTCAATAACATATTCAAAAGTTTTACATAGCGTTGTGGGCCGTCTCAAATACTTCTGGGGTATAAAACTTGAATTAAGTAGTTGTAAACACATGGGCAAGTCGACTGACATCAGCAAACTGGTTAGATTTAATCAACTTTTTGCAGTAGCTTTCAATTTTTTAACAAATTGGTGAATGACTTATTTTGCACTGCTCCAATTTTGAGATGAAGAAAAAGATATCAGTGCAAAAGCATTGATCCTATCACACTGTACCACTTGGTTGCATAGTATGATAGCTAGTTGAAACTCCCAAGAGCTATTGTAGTAGTAAAAATCACGGATATATTATCTTGAATACGAAACACGTAACTACACTTGAGAGCAAAACAATCGACTCACTAACTGCACGCGCAGTTTCGTCTCCTGTTTCAGTCTAAGGAAAATGAAAATAAAAACATTAACATGCAAGGAGTATCTTTATTATTGAGCTTTAAAAAACTGTTGTTATTGCATTAATTGGATGATACATTCAAAACAATATGCGTCACGAATGGTGTTTTACGAATCTTGCTAATTGAAACGCACGTGCGCGACGATTGTAATTTGCCTACAGTACGCTTGTAATAGGGCAATTCATCTAAGTCACTTCTCTGAAGATATAAGATAGGTGTCTTATATTCCCTATCAGTTAGCAAAGTTGATATCCGATCTAAAAGTGAGTCATAAATTAGAATAGATAGTGATCCGATGGTGCCAAATCAGGACTATAAGTGGAGTGTGGTTAACAATTTGATTCCATTGAGTTTCTTTAATTCCTGCCGGGTTTTTTGGGTCGGATGGGATCTGGTATTAACCATCTGCATCACCAGTCTTTGACTGACCATACTAAAGTATTGTTCTATTATTATTATTATTATAATCTGTACCTCTCCTACCGTTAGATGTAGAGGATAAAATACACCTTTCTTTTAAAAATTAATCTAAACACCTCATTTACAATAACTTAAAATAATTTCATCTTTCGGTGTGAAATAAAAATTATTAGTAATTCTACATTTGCATCAAATCCTATCTTGCTCTGTCTATAACTAAACTCCACTCAATTTGTGATGCCTCTGTCATTTATCACTTCACTAACTCTTTCCTTAAACACTCCACATTTCTCCTCTTTCTAACCCCAAGTCTATCAAGGATGTTGAACAACTGAACTCTCCGTCACTCATACTTATTTCTTCACTTTCACACTGATTCTCCACTATTTTATCATTGTTCTCCATCTAGCCCTGTTCCTCGCTGAGATTTCAGCCTGCTTCCATGAGATTCTTCTCGCCTTCATTATCTTCGCCACCTTTCCATCCTACGTCATCCTAGGTCTGCCTTTTTTCTCTTTCCAATGAGTTTTGCCTCCCATATTTTTCTAACTTGTCTTTCTTCGTTCAGTCTTTTCATGTGCCCCCACCACCTCAGCTGTGCCCTCTCTATGATCTTCCTGACACTTTCGGTATCCAATCTTTTCCTTATTTCTTCATTTCTTATTTTATCAATTAACGTAACCTTAGCTATTTTTCTAAGATACTTCATTTCTAACACCTGAATCTTTTTAAGTTATCTCTCTGTCAGTACCCATGCTTCACATCCATACAGTAGCGTCGGCAAATATATGGTTTTATAAATTGACATTTTTGTTTTATTACTAATTTCTGCTTTGCTAATGAACCCCCTTTTCATACTATGGAAGATCTTTGTCGCTGTCGTTATTCTATTGTTTATTTCTTCTTTTTGCTTTCCTCCTTCCTCTATGGTTACTCCTAGGTACTTTAGGCTTTTTACTTGTTCCACTGCCTGATTATTTATTTTTATGCTTATTTCTCGCTCATTATTATTATTTATCACTGCTACCTTTGTCTTGCTTATATTTATTTTTATTCCCTGTTTAACCAACTCTTTCACCCATAAATCCACATTAAATTTTAACCTTGTTTCCGTATCTGCCAATATTGCAATGTCGTCTGCAAACACGCATTCACTCACATCCACTGGCTTCATTTTATAGTATTCTACCGTCAACTTCTTGCTTTTGCTGATTACTTTTGTGATTATTTCATTCGTTAAAATGATAAAGAGTAGTGGGCTAAAGTTTTCGCCCTGTCTCACTTCTTGTGTGGTTCTGAATTTGTTTGTTTCCATATTGTCCTTCACTATATTCTCCATTTTACTGTATAATGATTTTATAGCTTCTGTCAAATCTTTTGCTGTGCCATTCCTCTCCAGTATGCCCCATATGTTCTTTCTTACCACCTTATCGAATGTTTTTTCCAAATCCACACAATATATATGTGTGTATTAGGTACTGTTTGTGTTACCCATGCTTCATTTAAAATTCTTTGTAGTAAGACCATTCCTTCTTCACCCATTCCCTTCAGTAGTTCTGCTTTTAGTCCACCTACTCCTGGGGCTTTCCCGTTCCTCAACTTTCCTATTGCCTTTTTAACTTCTTCTAAACTAATGCCGTCCCTTATTTCATCCGCCTGTATGCTCTCTTTTTTTTCGGTTTTCTCGTTATTTTGTGCTCCTTCTGCTTTCTCCTCTGCTATCTCTTCTCCCTCTAACATATTCTGGAAATATTGCTTTCATCGTTCCATAAATTTGTCCTCCTCCATTAATATCCTTCCCTTCCTGTCCATAACCTGTTTCGTCCCGATTTTTCTTTCTTTATTTCTCATGTTGTTCAGAACCATATAGAATAGCTTTTGGTTTGCCCCTTTGTCCTTTTCCATCTTGTTCCAAAATTCTTCCCATTCCTTAGCTTTAGCTATTTTGACCTTTTTTTTTACTATTTTTCTCGCTGCTTTGTAGCTCTTATACGCTTCATCACTCTTTCTTTGTAAATAGTTTTTCTACGTTTTCTTTTTTATTTTAATGGTGTTTTTAATTTCTTCGCTCAACCAACTTGTTCTCTTCTTCATTCCTCCTGTTTGTTGAGGTTAACCCCCAGACTTTTGCTCCTTCCTTGTAGATGATTCTTTCTCTTCCCTTCGTCTGTAAGATATTCATCTGAATTCATCTTTTGTGATTTATTGCTATGTTGTCTGCAGCCGTCTGCGCTTCCTTCTGTTTGTTGGGTTGCTTGTCCAGAACTTAAGGCAATGGGAGTTTCCTGAACCTTGAGTTTTAACTCTGCTACTCTTATCTTTATCAATGTATGCAATTCTCGCTCTTACAGCTGTTTTTCCTAGCCTAGCATGCACTAATATTCAGCCTTTTTTCTCGCCATTAATTGGTATTCAGACTTTTTCTTCTTGCTTCCAAGTTAAAATTATCCCCAATACGGCCCCAAAATTGGACTTGTTTATCGGAGCAAATTAAAATGAAATGTCACTTACTTGCTTAATAACCTTTCTCCTTGTTGTTCTAAAATAATATAAATAATTCCGAATTTTTACATAATGATTTATCAAATAGTTGAATTTGTCTTAATAGTTTATTTGGACCCAAATCTAACAACTCAAAAAACTTTTGCACCACATTAATAATTTATTTTTCAACAAATATTCCTTCTGTCCTGGTAACAACCATAGAATGAATTTTGCTGCGGTACATTTCTTCAATCTTCCGTCGCACACTTTACTTTTTGGAACTCCTAGCTCATCTTCTTGTTCTCAGACTCGGTCGCCAACCCTTGCTGCTCGTTGCTGGTCTTCCAGGACGTTGATCACCTTCGATGGATATCCGGCCATCTCTGGATCGTTTGTATCACGACATTATTCGTGATGTACTCGTTACACCATTTCCAAAAGTCTTCTGAATCACCTGAATAATTTCTGCGCAATGTTTCAGTTATGCAAAAAAATGCTATGCATATTTACTGTTCTATTCGCTTCTCTTCTTCTTCTTTATCAGCCTGTATCTATCCAATGTTGGACATAGGCTTCCCCTTTAAATCTCCATTTGTCTCTGTCTTGAGCTGTCTTTATCCATGTTAATCCTGCTATTAATTTTATGTCATCTTTCCATCTGGTTTGTGGGCGGCCCACACTCCTTCTGCCCGTCCATGGTCTCCATTTCTGTATTTCCTTGTTCCATCGTTCATCTTTTTGCCTCATGGTGTGGCCTGCCCGTCTCCATTTCAATGATTCTACATGTCTCTTGACGTCTATTACTTTTGTTTTTTCCCTTATACTCTCATTTCTTATTCTATCTTTCAACTTTATATTTAGCATTTGCCTTTCCATTGCTCGCTGGGCTTTGGCAAGTTTTCTCATTAATGTTTTGTTTAATGTCCATGTTTGTGCCGCGTAAGTAAGTACTGGGAGTACGCATTGGTCATACACAGCTTTTCTCAGTTTTAAGGGGATTGTTTGGTTTTTTAGTATTTTATTTTGTTTCCCAAATGCTGACCATGCTTGGCGTATGCGTCTATCAATTTCCAGATTTTGGTTAAATTTTTTGCATGTTATCAATTGACCTAAATAAACATATTCTTGTACTATCTCTACAGTTTGGTTGTCAATTTTTATGTTTATGTTGTCTTAGTTAGTCATTATTTTTGTTTTTTGTTTATTTATTTTTAGCCCAACTTTTGCTGATTTGTTCTTGAGTTCTTCGAGCATGTTTTGTAAGTCCACTGCTGAGTTTGATATGATGATTAGGTCATCTGCATAGGCCAGGTGATTGAGCATTTTGCCATTTATATTCACTCCTTTGTTTTCCCAGTTAAGTGACTTTATCACATCTTCTAGTGCTGTTATAAACAACTTAGGACTCATCGAGTCTCCTTGCCTTACTCCTCTACCGACCGGGATTTTATTAGTGTTCTCGTGTAACCTCACTGTCATTGTTTATTTTTCATAGATGCAGTGGATCATTTTAGTGTATCTATACTCTATTCTACTGTTTTGCAGGGCTTTTTCTATCGCCCACAATTCAATCGAGTCGAAAGCTTTTTCAAAATCGATCAGCGCCATATATAAAGGTAAATTGTATTCGATGGCTTTTTCTATTAATGTTCTTATTATGAGGATGTGGTCGTTTGTGCTGAAATTTTTCCTAAATCCAGCCTGTTCGATCGTCTGGTAGAATTCTAGGTTTGCATCTAATCTGTTTACTATGATTTTTGTGAAGAGTTTGTATATTTGGGGCAATAGAGATATTGGCCTATAATTATCAAGTATTGTTTTGTCTCCCTTTTTGTATATGAGGATAATTAGTGCGTTGCTCCAATCATCAGGAATCCTTCCTTACTCCAGACATTTATTAAAGAATATTTTTTGTAATGCTTGAATTATCGTATCTCCTCCTTCTTTTATTAACTCGCCTATTACGCCATCTTGTCCTGGGCACTTGTGATTTTTGATGGACTTTATGTTGAATTTAATCTCCTCATTAGTAATTTCTGGGATATCTTCTGAATTTACATTTATTATTTTCTTTTTTAATTCCTGTTCCACATCTTTCGGCGTTTCGTTTTTGTTTGTATAACTTTTCATAGTATAGTTCTATGGTCCTTAAAATTTCGTTTTATTTCTTACTTCTTTTCCTCATTGTCTTTAAATGCTGTGATATTTGCTCTACCTAATGATCTTCTTATGCTTTTCATATTTTTATTTTCTTGGATTATTTTTCAATTTGTGCTTCTAACTGTTTCCTTTTATCTTCTTTATTGATTTCTTCAGCGTCTTATTGGTTTCTGTAAATTCTATCGTGTTCCGTTTTCCGTTTTTCAACAGTTCTCGTCTTATACGGAATAGTTCTTCTGTTCTGTCACTCCAACTTTTTTCTTTTTTCTTACGAGCTGCGGCTACTTTAAGGCCTGCGTCTAACATTTATTTATTTAAACTAAAATCCTTGTACCGTTAGGTGTCGGATTGTAAATATATATATACATTTCATTTTACATTTTCATGAATTTTATCTTTCCATATCCTCCTGTCTTGGGCTATTCCATGAATGTCACACCACTAGATTCCCCGTTTAACCGCTGCTTGTCTTACTTGTTCTTCCCATCTAATCCTAGGTCTTCCTACTTTGTTTTTCCCCTGGGTTCTAGCTTCGTAGACTTGTCTTGATATTCTGTTTTCATCCATTCGGAGCAGGTGTCCTAACCATCTCAGTTGTCTTTCTTCTATAATAGTTCCTATTGATTTTATATTCCTTTGTTCTAATATTTTTCATTTCTGACTCTGTCTATTCTAGTAATTCCTTCAATTTTCCTGAGGAATCTCATTTCCATTGCCGTAATCCTACTTCTATTACTATTTGATATTGTCCAGGATTCGCTGCCATAAATCAATGACGGTCTTATTACTTTTTATATATTTCAGTTTTACTCGTTTTGAAATCTCCCTTTACCAAAGAATGAGTTTTTGAGCATATTATAAGATCTTCCAACCTTTCCTAACCTCTCCGTTATCTCTTTATCTATTTTACCTCTGTCCTCTATTGTTGTACCTAAATAGTTGTAGCTACTAACTTGTTCTAGCTCTTCCCTTCTAGATTTATTCTGTGTTTTATTTCATGTGTCGATATTACCATGGTTTTTGTTTTGTTTATGTTTATTTTCATATTTATCTTCTTAAGTTCTTCTTGATAACAGTTCAGGTTCTTTTGTAGGTTTTCTCTGAGTCTGCCAACAGTATCATGTCATCAGCAAATAGTAATTCTTGGAGAGTTACTTGTTTCATTTTCCAGTTTCCTATTTTCATCTTTACACATTTTTGTTTACATATTTTTACCACATCATCAACTAGTATAGAAAACAATAGGGGCTGAGAACACATCCTTGTTTTAGACCGATTTTGTTTCGAACTCAGTTGATTCATCATTGTGTGTCCTAACTATATTTATACTGTTACTATATAACATTTTTAGCACCTCAATCATATCACTGCTTACCCTCGCTCTTTTAAACTTTTCCATATATCTTTTCGTCTCACTCTGTCAAAAGCTTTTTGAAGGTCTATGAAACAGATATGCACTTCCTGGTTCTTTTTAGTAATTTTTCTCCCAATTGTCTAACAACAAATATTAAGTCTTGAGTGCTCCTTCCTTTTCTGAAACCATGCTGTTGATCTTCTAATGTTGGTTCTAGCGTTTCTCTCAGTCTTCTCTCTAGTATTCTTGTAAATACTTTGCAGGTGTGCTTGTCAATGAAATACCTCTATAGTTTGAGCATTCTTTCATCTCACCTTTCTTGTACAATGGTAGAATTACACTCATATTTCAGTCCTTTGGCATTTCCTTTTCTTCATAATTTCATTTAGCAGGTTACGGAACTCTTCTTTTGCTCTCTCTCCATATGCTTTAGCATTTCTGATGTAATTTGGTCCTGACCCGGTGCTTTGCCATTTTTAATTTCTTTATAGCTTCAGCGATTTCCTCTTTGTAACTGGTTGCTCCTATTTTCTTCCTCTTCTTCTATTATTATGTCCTCTTCTGTTTCCACTATTCCTTCTTCTTCTTTTATCTCCATCAGCTGTTCAAAATACCCTTTCAATCTTTGTAATATTTCTTTTGCTTCCGTCAATACATTTCCGTTTTTGTCTTTTATATTCTTTAGCCTTGAAGTTTTTTGTTTTCTCAGATGCTTTAACGTACTATAGAAGAGTTTCTGGTTTTCTGTATAATTTTCATTAATTTTATGTCCGAATTCTTCCCATGCATCTTTTTGCATCTTTGACCAGTTTATTTACTTCTATTCTTGCTACCTTGTATATGTTATGATCTTCTTCTGATCCACTTTGCATGAATTTCTTCCATTTTCTCTTTTTATCCTTTACTTTTTGTTGAATATTTGTTGTCCACCACCTGCTTTTTTTAATAGATGTATTTGTACACTTGGTTACACCACAGCTAGTTTTTGATGCGTCCAGTAAGGTCTCCTTGAATATTTTCCATTTACGTTCTATGCCGGTAGTAGTTAAAGTTTGCGCAAGTTTTTTGTCCACACTTTCTTGGTACTTTTGCCTAATGTCTATTTCTTTCAACCTATAGCATTTAATTTTCTCTTTTGTTATCTTTTGTCTTTTTTCTGCTTGGTTACTTGTTATATTTATCTTAAGTTCCATTTTCAGTAGGTAATGGTCGCTGCCTATTTCTGCATGTCTTTTTACTTTGACATCTTTCACCTTTTCCAAATTTTCAGTATTTACTATAAAGTAATCAATGATCGATCTTTCATTTCTGGATTTTATTTCTCTGGTATACTTATGTATCTCTTTGTGTGTAAACTTTGTGTTTGTTATAACAAAGTCATTTTCTATACACAGTCCTATTAATCTATTTCCGTTGTCATTTCTTGTTACCTCGCCGTTTTTCCCCATATATCTTTCAATTCCCTATTGTCTCTTCCTACTCTCCATTTATGTCGCCCATTATTATTATATTTCTTTCCTCTTTATCAATTTCGGACTGCAATGTTTCGTAGAACGTATCTTTTCTTCTTTTCTTGCATTTTCATTTGGCGCATATGCCACTAGTATTGACCATGTATTACTTCCATCCATCTTTATTTTTACGGCCATTAATCTTTCATTTATAAATCTTTCCTCAATAATCGTTTTCACTTTGTCTGGTTTGACTACCAATCCCACTCCTTCCGCTCCTCTTTCCTTTTGTTCTACTCCTGACCAAAACAGCCAGTATCCTTCTCTCAATTCTTTCATTCCTCGTCCTTTTCTTTTTGTCTCTGTTACTCCTAGATAGTCCACGTTTTGCATTTTCATTTCTTCAATTATTTCGTCTTCCTTTCCTGTCATACTCCTCACATTCCATGTACCAAAATTTATTATACCTTTCTTTTGTTGTACCTTTGCCTCTTTTATATTATATATTTTTGCTTTTCCATTATGTTCATTTTCCTTATCCATAGCTTGAGTTGTTTCCTTTATCCGTCCTTTATTAAGTACTATTAGTTTTTTGTATTCCTTGCAGTTTTAGTTATCTTCAGCATCTTTTCTCTTAGCAGTTCATCTGAATTGTTTTCCGGTGATCTTTGGCTTAGAGTTCTCCCTTTCTTCGAGTACTCCCCCTTCTGTATCCCATCCCCCTTTTATGAACTTTCTATATCTTCTGTTGTCCTGCTTGTTGTATTTTTCGATACGTTTTTATACAATTTTTGTGTGTTGGAACTCCAGTTATATCTTTCTCCATCTATAGTTATTTTTCCGTATCCCATTTTAGAGTCGAGATGGTGACCACGGGAAATGGACGTGAAAGTGTTTAGTGGCGATAAATTTACTCGTTTTACGGGCTCTATCCCACATATAAATATTTTTCACGAAGCAGTGACAAGTGCAAGCAGTGTAATTACTAGTAGAAAATAGGGAACCAAAGTGCGTGGATATCTAAGGCAAAAACTAAAAATAATTAGTAATTTCGAGTATACTAGGTGCTAACAAATTGAGCGGCTTGAAACGATGCATCGCGCGGCTAATCGCGGGTAAGCGGTCGAGGTCAGGCGCCGCGGCTGAACTCCGTGATTAACTGGTGAACGATAAGAACTGTATACACAACAAATAAAAATAAACAAAGACTAGAAGGTCATTACAGTGTGTGGGTCGCGCTACCGTAAAGAAGGGCGTGTCGTACAGAGAGTATCGCGTTATCACACGGCCAGTATAAAGTAATCACGGCGGTGTGTAGGATCAGAGAGTGTAGAAAACGCAAATACATGAATAATAAGAAAGAAGTTAGAAAGCAGGAAAGAGTAAGGGTGCAAACACAAATTTAGAGTGTAATAACCGGGAAAGTACTCTGGAAGATCCGGAGGAGTTCGATAAGTGGGAAGCAGATCAGATAGCATTCCAAAAGAGTGTAAAATACAAAGATCGCCAAAAAGAAGACACAATACAGAGAGGTATCATAAAGAAGAAAAACTTACAACAGAAATACAAGTTACAGATATGGAGGCAATAATACAGAAATTAGATGAATTAAAGACCGAGATAAAAGCAGAATTCAATGAGAAACACAGTGAATTGAAGGCGGAGCTTACGAAAATAAACAAAGAGTTCAATAAGGTCAAAATGGAATGGGAGAAGAAAGCTGAAGAGTGGAAAGCAGAAAAGAAGATTTTGGAAATAGAATTAAGAAATTAGAAGCAACGATTGAGAAACAGGAGAGAGAAAAGAAGGAATAATGTGGTCATAAAAGGTGTGACAGTAGATAATAACTTGATTAAAGAGGAAGTAGAAAATTTAATACAGAACAAGCTAAACATTGAACTCAAAGTCAAGAAAGGATATAATATTGCAGTAGGAGAAAATAAAAAAATAGTGATTGTGGAATTGAACTCGTGGGAGGATAAAGAGAACTCATGTCAAAAGAAGTTGCTGAAGGAACAAGTATTTACATCGAAAACGACCTAACATATGAAGAGAGAAAAATGCAGGCCCAAATAAGTAAAATTATGAGAGAAGAAAGAGAAAAAGGAAAAGAAGTGCGTCTAACATACATTTGTTTATGGTAGTATTCATGTCGTTCATTGTCATTTCCTGTATTTCAGAGGATTCTAAATTCTTGTTTAATTCGTATTCGTACTGTGCTTGTTTTTCTTTTAAAATCCTTGTGTCTATCGTTGTTTTTGGAGTGTTAATTCTTTTCTTTCTTTCCAATCTCGTTTTTATTTCTATTCTTGTTCTCAGTATCCTATGGTCGCTTCCTGTGCCAATATTGTTTAGTGGTGTTACATCTTTAACTATATCTTTATTTGATGATAAAATGTAATCTATTTCGTTTTTATATTCTCCGTCCACTTTCTACTGGGTTTCTTTTTAAAGAAAGTATTCATTACATATACATTTTGTTGTTCTGCAAAATTCATGAGCATTTGTCCACTATTCTATTCGCTTATTCATTACAAATACGACGATCACCGGACGGATCAGTTGGGGGTAGATACACTACCCCCAACTGATCCGTCCGGTGAACAATTACAATTTAGTATCATCGGCTGCCAGGTTACACTGCTGTCACCCTAATACTACTTGAAAAAAATTACTACCTAAACGAACGAATGTTTAACAATTTCAGTAAAGTAGTTGTGTTTAAGATCTTCTTTTTAAAAACACTTAATATAAAAATAAAGCTTCTATAATACTGAAGCAAAAATGTTCTTCTTTATTTTTATTATTATTTTTTTATAGTTATCCCCTTTGTCTTCCTCTGTTCAGGCATTACAGTCAATTTACTTTACTCAGTTTGTGTTTTATACTGGAAACAAATACACTATTAAAATTTATTTAGGAAGATTACAAATTTTTCCATTTTAATAAATATCAAATTGCTTATTTATAGAAAGGGCAGAAATATGCAAGGCAACCGATACGACAATAATAAAATGATTAATTTTATCAAACAAACTGCACAAACTCATAAAGCTGTATTAGAAAATTGAAAGGATGAACATAATCTACCATTTTCCTGTGGTTAGCAATCTGATTATATTTTGAGTATATTTTGCTATCGCTCCAGCGGTTATCATAAGCTGTTGCAAACCATTCATTGTATATGCCATGGTACCATTTGTGGATACTAAATAATGTTTAAAGTTGGAGAACTTACTGTACACTGACTATCATGTGGCCGCATTGTTATATTGAAAATGCGTTTTAATTTCCCACGGTAGCGAATACATCGTTGGAATTATTTCATTGACTCATATAATGTTCGCTGCTCTTACGAGGGATTAGTCAATCCATTAGCTGAATCTATTCCTGTCTTTGATTTCAAAAGATAATCGTCATTTATTTTAGAATAAACAATTCTGACCCTGGCTTGTTTTGACGAGGAACTGATGTTCTTTGCCGACGTTTTATGCTAGAACCATACTGTAATCAGACATTAAAAGAACGTCTTCGGATCCATCGTGTACAGATATAGCAATTGTTTCATATCTTCATTCGCTTCTGCTGAACGGTAAGAGTATGAGGAACTCTATTCATAGATCTTTCTTATCTTTAAGTCCTCATGCATGATGGTGTACAAAGTTCCATCAGTGGATCGCTTGTTTGCAATTATCAGTCTATGTTCCTACATATGATTATTAAATTTATATGGATATCCAAAGTAGTCATTCTCCCCATTTAAAAAAGTTAAGCTATTCATCGTTGCGCATTTTTGTTTGCTTTCGTGATTTCCCGTTTTGCCCATAACTTCACTTGCAGCACTGCATAAATGACTTTTTATTGTCTTTTCTTCTGTGTGTTCTAGCAACGCCATTTAGTAGCATCACTTCCCCTTCTTCTTTCTCATTTTAACTTCTTGTTCTATGGTGTATGGCCATCGACCTATTTTCGCAAGTCATTCTTCTTAGCTCTCTGATATTCTTTCTTTTCTTCATTGCCGTATTTCCTATGCCCTCTTTCCATTGCATTCTTGGCCTTCACTGTTACCTTTTACATTGGGGTCTTGTTTCTAAAATTATTTTTGGTGTTCTTCTTTCTTTCGCTCTTACTACATAGTCATACCATTTAAGTTATCTTTCCCTAGTTTCTATTAGTGAGCGTACTTCTAATTTTTCTCTTATTGCGTAGTTTCTCGCCCTGTCCCTTTGCTTTTTCTCCACCATCTTTCTTAGATATCTCATCTCCATTGCAATTATTTTGCTTTTATGCTTATCTTACTTATAACCGTTTTGTTCATCTGGTAGCATACTTTGCTTATTTTTCCTATCCTGCTCCAGATTTATTGCTTAATTCTGTCATCTTTGCTTAATGTTGTTTCTAGATATTCATAGCTTCTTACATATTCTAGTTTTATTTCTTTCCCCTAAGTTATGTTCCTCTTCCTCATTTACTTCTATTTTGTTTATATTGCATTTTACTATTTTTGGTTTTATATCTTTGTGTCATACTTCTTGGATTTTCCCTATTATTACTATGTTATTTACAAAAACCAAACTTTGTCTGATTTAAATTCCAGTTTCCTATATAAGCCATTGGTGTGCTATCTTTGTTTGTATTATTTGTTCATATATATGACAAACAGCAACGAACTAAAGCTGTCAACCTTTTATTTCTCCTTCATAAAGAATTCCTCTAATTCCACGTCATTATTACCCCTGTTGTTTTCTACCATTTTCCGTACTTGATCAGATACTTCTACTTTTGTTAGCGCTCCTGCAGTTTTGATTTTGGAGCTGTGTGAAAAGCAGATTTTAAATCCAGGAATTTCAGGTATAGTGTTCTCTGTCTATCTAAAACCTTTTCTATGACCATCTCTTCCTTGACTGTTTTTCTAAATGTAGGAATTATTACGTTCTTTTCCCATTTCTTTGGTATACTTATGCATATTTTCGTTAAGTAATTTATGGCTTATCACTTCCCGCTACTCTGTCCAATTTTATTTTTTTGATGGCTTCTTTTAGTTCTTCTTTTGTTACATTTTCTAATTCCTCCTCGTGTTCGTTGCCTTGTTCTTGTTATGATACCTTTCCCACTAAATTTTTCTTTATAGTAACTTTTCCAGGTATTGAGTATTTCCTTTTCTTCAGATAGTAGTGTTTTTTTGTGTCTAATGCTTTTTACTTTTTTTTTTGCTATAACTCGCTTCCTCGTAATTTCTGTATTATTTTCCAGAAATGTTTTCTGTTCTGAAATTAATTCTATATTTCTGTTTAGAATTTCTCCAAGTGACTGACTACTTTTGCACTGCTAGTTTTGATTCATTTCTTCTTTGAACATAGGTCTGCCTATCTTCTTTTCTTTTCATTTTTTGGTATTTCTTCCATGTTAGTTTATTCTTTTCTAGCTTTTCTTTAACTATATTATTCCACCGTCTTGGTTTTTTCGTCTTTATTTATCTTTATTTTCTCATGAATTTCCTCAGATGTTTTTATTATTTGTTTTAAAGTATTCCTCTTTAAATTTAAATTTTGTTTTGCTGTTGGCTCTTTTACTCTCTCCAGTTCTTTTAGCTTGTTTCTGTATTTACTTGCATGTTCTTCTCTTTCTCTTCTTTATTGAAAATTCGTACCCGTATTCTTTCCTATAGTTTATATTTTTGATTTTTTCTTGAAATATTTTTTTCTAACATTAGTCTGTGGTCTGTACTGAGCTCTGCCTCACATCCGATATTACATATCTTGCTTATCAACGAACTTAAAAAGTTCGTTACTGAATTCTATGTCTGTCTGTCGGTCCGTCACAAAATTTTAGATTTTTTAAAATTTGAAAATGGATTCTTATAGGAAATTTAACGGTGATTTCGAATTCGATTTTAAAAATTTCTATCTCGAATAGTTTTTGAGATATTATGTCGAATAATTTTCGAGATATTAGATTTCGAATTTTTAAGTTCGTTCTGGGATTGCCTACAGAGCAATCTCTTCGCCGGCCCCATGTTTTTGTATTTGTGATTATGATTTTTGCTCTTCTTCTTTCTGCTTTGAATATTATTTTATGAATGTTTTTGTGTCATCATTTCCTTTGTTAAATACGTCTAGGGACAATTTATCGTTACAGTGCAACACATCCATTGAAGTACTTAGTTGGTTGATCGTATTTTTAATGTATGTTTAAGGTACAATGCAAGGTAAAATTGAAGAGAACTTAAGAATTGTTTTGGTTATGGAGTTTTTTTCCTACTGTTTTAATTATGAATTAATGTTCATCTATTATAGTACGTTATGTTAAATAATGGATAATGTATTAGTTTTACGCATAATTATTCCACGTTTTTTCCCGTCGTTTTGTTTTCTCGTTTGAAATTGACGCTTACTTGACATCATAATGTGGGGAGCTCGGGGTGCCGCGGAGAAGAGATTTCCTGTGTATATAATGCTTTATTTACAACTATGTATGTACAATTATAATGGCGTTATTGATGCGCTTGAGTGCGCCTATGCGACCGTCGCACGGTGAATCTCCTGGGGTCTGGAGAGGGCCGATGCTGATGTAGGTGCCACGGATGCCGCTGACTTCTATCGGGCGAGGCCAGGCCTGGAAGGATGGACGCTGCTTCTTGGCGAAGGAAATTGGAGCGCCTTCCGAGGGGCGCTTTGTCTTCGTCTGCGTGCGTTCTTCGGCGAGCCGTTTTTTGAGCGACGGCGAAAGCGGTGATGCGGGCTTCGAAAAGTGGCGAGTTACGGAGAGCCGTAGGTGAAGGCGATTCCCTGGTGGAACCTGCTGAACAGGATGAGGGCCCGTTTGATCGGGGAACTCGGCTGAGGTATGCGCGAGTGTCCCCATGTCGGCTGCAGGGGTAACTTGGCTGTTGCACAAGTGCACCCTGATTTGCCTCGAAGCACTGGGCTGAGGGTGAGCGCGAGCGAAAGTTCGTTCTGGGGAGCCCGGCTGTGCACGGGCGCTCCTCAGGAGGAAGTAGAGCTGTCCTGGACATGGGTACACACAGGACAAGCCCCGGTGCACCTGGGGGCCGGCTATGGGTATGCACGGGCACTCCCCAGGAAGGAGGGTGAGAGCTGTTCTGGCTATGGGTACGCACAGAACGAGCTCTGATGCTCGACACATCACGTTAACATATTCGCGTGATTGGGGGTTCCTGGGATCTCAGTCCCTAACCCCCAACGCATCGGTGACATCTGGTGGTCATTGGTTGACCTGCAGTAAAGCCCCCGCTCCGCCTTACGGGGAATCAGGATCTTCGGGCGCTTGTGGCGGGCGCCCCTGTCAACGTCGTAGTTGTAGAGACCACGGACTGCTGGATTGCCGTGGTCTTGGACGCTGGCATGTAGTTGCAGGGCGCACTGGGAGATATACTCCTGGATGATTGGCACGTCGGCATCGCTATGAAGAATGGTATTTCTTACATATCACGGAACGCCAAAGATGGTCCGAAGGGTCCGGTTCTGGACCACCTGGAGTTTATTCACGTGGGTCTTGGCTGCATAACCCCAAACAGCGCAAGCGTACATCATCGTTGGTCTTATTATTGTCTTGTACAACAGTAGCTTGTTAGATGTTGACATCTTGCTGTTGGGGTGCAGCAAGCTGCACAAGGCTTGATGGGCTGCCTTGGCTCGCGTAACCATGTTGTCCACGTAAACTCTCCAGGTAAGCTTTTTATCAAGGGTTACTCCGAGGTATCGTGCCTCTTCTCTCCAGGGTATATCTTGTCCGAAGATCCTGATATTCTTGATGTCACATCGCCATCGTAGTTTCTTCTTGGTGGAGAACAGGATTGCCGCACTCTTCTCTGGATTGATCCTAATCCTCCACCGGTCGCACCAGTCTTCCATCTGGTCGAGCTCCTCCTGGACATGCCGTATTGCCAGGGAGGGCCTCAGCGAGCTTGACAGGACCGCCGTGTAGTCTGCGAACTGGGCCATCGTCGTGGAAGGCGTCGTTGGGATGTCCCGCACGTACAAGTTGAAGAATACGGGGGACAGCACCGAGCCTTGGGGGACTCCGGCTCGGAGATGCCTCTCCGATGACTTCACGCCACCGAACTTGATCCGGAACCTTCGGCCTGACAGGAAAGACCGGATCAGCTGGACCATCGGCAGCGGGATGTTGTTTGAAGCCATCTTGCAGACGAGGCCGTGATGCCACACCTTGTCGAAAGCCTTGGCTACATCAAGGAAGGCCGCAGCTGTGTACTGCTTCTTGGTGAAGTCTTCCGCGATCTTCTCTACCACCCGAAGGAGTTGGCGGGTGGTGGAGTGACCATGGCGGAACCCGAACTGGGTTTTGGGAAGAAGTTCGAGTTCCTCGACTGCTGTCCTCAGGCGTTGATGGTTCGGCAAAAGTCTGATCGGCCGGTAATCTTGGGGAAACGTACCTGACTTCCCAGGCTTGGGAATCATCACCACGTCTGCGATCTTCCACTGGCTCGGGAAATGTCGCAGGCTTAGGACAGCGTTGGTAATGGCAAGAACGTAGACGACTGCCATCTTTGGGAGAGCCTTCAGCGCGCGTTTGGGAATACCATCAGGTCCGGGGACCTTCCGGAGGGACAGCGCGCTGATGAGTTGTCGGAGCTCCTCGGGGGACGCGTGCTCCAAAGGATCGTTGACGGGCTGATCCCATCATGCGATCGACCGCGGCGAAATTATTAAGATCGGCGTCTTGATAACCGATGTCGCACTACCGCTCGAGGTAGTCTGCAAATGCCTTGTCTTGAGCGGTGTGCGCGACGCCGGTTTCCTCGTGTATGGGCGGTACGGGGCGTCTTCTGTTCTTCAGGATCTTTACAATTCTCCAGAGCGAGTAGTCAGTTGCATCGAGTGCTTCGAGTTTCCTCTCCCTCTCCCAGGCGGCGTTGCGGTGCTCCGCAATAGCGGTCTTGATCTGGGCTTTGATCGTCGGGGTGCAAGGACCGCTGCGCGCGCTGTCGCGCCCGATTCTTCTCTCGAATCCACTCCTTCAACTCCGAAGGCAGAAGATCTCTTCCATCTCCGGCGCGGACGGGGTTGGTAGCGAAGCGGATGGATTCCTGAATGGCGGCGATAAGGTGATGCACCGCCTCCTCCAGGTCTGGAGCGGATGATGGGGACTCGGCCGATGGTCTCCTTCAGATGGACAGTGAAGGCTGGCCACGACACGCAGGGGCGGAAGGAGACATCATCCATCCCGTCTGGAATCCCCAGGGTGAGTAGAATCGGGTTGTGGTCGCTGTCAAGCTCGCTGATGTTCTCAAGGGTGTGCTGTATTCGGACGTCCTTGAAGATGGCGATGTCAAGGACGTCTGGGCGACCTGTGAGGCCGTAGTGGGTGGGTTCGAGCGGCCCCTCCACTACCAGGTCGCGGGGCAGGGCGTACCTAGGCAGCGTTCTGCCGTTGGTGTTTGTGAACCGGCTGTTCCACGAGGGATGTTTGGCATTCAAGACGGTGGCGACGTCCTCCCCGAAGATGGCGTCCAGATCCTCAGGAAGAAGGGCCTTGCTGTGCATCGGGGAGTTGTAGGCTGCAATGAGCCTTACAACTCCGTAATCCCTCGTCTGGAGGCATACAGCTGTTGCCTCCAGATGCTCGGTGGCCGGGAGCGGGCTGGGTGGTGCTCCAGGCAGGTCTTCACAAACACGGCAGTTTCCCCTTTGGCTTTTTTACTAAAATGGCATCCAAATTATATCGATGTGCGAACTCCAGCAGTTGGTCCTTCTTGTCCTTCAGGCCGTCCGCATTCCAGAAGGCAAGTCGGACGTGAGATGGTTGTTTGGGCCGTCTATCCATGGATAGGCAGCAGCAGGCTCTGGAAGTCTTGGGCGTGGCCCAGTAGGCACCCAAAGACCTCTCCCGCGTTGGTTGCTCCACTCGGGGATTGGAGCAGTCGCGGGATAAATTCCAGCAGCTTCTGCACGTCCACTTGCTGCAGAAGCTGGAAGATGAATCCCCAGCCCTGGTTGTCATTCGCGGGCTGGGGTGCTGCTGCTGCTGGAGCCGATGTTGGGACAGCAGGGGCTGGCCTGGCTTCAGGGGCGGCGGCTCCTGCGACCAGTTGGGCATAAGTTTGCCCAGAGGCAGGAGTGCGCCTTGGAGGAGCTGGTGTTGGTGCTGGCGCTGGGGCCGGGGCTGGAGCTGGTGCCCGCCTTGGCGTCGGGGTAAGCGCGGCTGGACAACCCCGGTAGCTCGTCACGTGCGGCCCGTCACAGTTAGCGCACCTCGCTGGAGTGTCGCGGCTCTGGGTGCATACGTTGGTGTGGTGTGGCCCCGCACACTTGACACAGCGCGGCGCCGCGAATCAGTTGCGCTGGGCGTGCCCAAACTTCTGGCAGCGATGGCACTACCCAATGGTCTTCTTTTTGTGCGGCTGCTCCGCGCGCACTGCCACCTGCATAACCTGACTCAGGTTATACACCTCCTTCCCGGTGCGGTCCGCCTCTACGAAGACCAGCGGCACGGGTCGCTTGTCTCGCTGACGCCTCATGCGGCGGACCGATCTCACTGGGATCCCCTGTTGGCGGAGATCTTCCTCCACCATCTCATCCGGAAGGGTTTCCGGAACTCCCCTCAGAACTGCCCCTCAATGGCCGATCGGAGGGCAGCTGGTAGGTGTGGAAGGGGATTCCGTTCCCTTCCATCAGTTTGGTCATGGCTGAATGGTGATGGAATCAGCCATGTTTTTCGCTTTCGAAAAGTTCAGCCGCCGAGCCCGGAATCTCTCCAGCAATTCCGACCAGCGGCTCTTGTCACGAAGGACCACCGGGGGAATTCGTTCGTTGCTGCTGCTGCTGTCATCCTTGCTGCCCTCCGCGATAGCAGCAAACCGGTTGCCAGTGGCCACTTTGGCTGCCGGCTCGTCGCGGGCAGGGCAGCGGCGGCGGCCCCGCTTTCGGCCCTGAACCACCGTGTAGTCCTCCGATTCGGACACGTCGGAGTGGTCCATCGGCTCTTCCGTTCCACTCTCGTTGCACCGGAATGCGACGCGGCCGTTACTTCCGCACCGAACACAGGTCTTTGATTGGGCGGACACGCGCCTCCATGGCGGAGGCGTCCGCGGGAGCACTCTTGTTAACACTAGCGCGCACTATTTTCGCGGGACGTTGTTTTTAAAATCACTTCCGTGATCACAGCGCGCATCTGATGCTCGAGCGGAATGACTCCAGTATTTATACCCGCGCTATGCCTCGTTACGAGCGTTGTTGGGGATAATCCTGGCGGAAGCAAGGCCCAGCACCTATCTTGCTTACGCGGTCGTCTCACTCTGGCATGCGGCGATATCGGCGGCCTGCAGGGCCGCGTTCACGGCGCTCGCTCGTGCTTTCGGGCGGGCGCCCTACAATAATATAATTTTTAAATCTTATTCGTTATGTGCTTTTATCACTTCAACTCTTTCAACGAATTCTTTGGCTAAGGAATAGTCAGTGAAAGTCAGTGTTGAGAGTGATTTGCTCGCTTCAAATATGGTGAATACAAACTTGAAAGACAAGTCAGAAAGAGGTCATCCATCGATCAAGTCTTTCTAGTGGCTCTGGAATAGGACAAAAGTTTGAGCACCAGGATGCTGTCCGAGAGCTTTAACATTGATCAGTCCACAGTTGTTTGCTGCTTTAAGACTCTGCAAAGTGTGGAAATTGTTCAGATGGGTACTATACGAATCTCAGACGGCAATAAGACAAGCCGAGTCTGAATATTTGCCGATTTGCTTCAGGAAAATGACCAAAACCCCTTGCTCAAGAAACTCATTAAAGATAAGTCTTGGTTTCTCTTCAAAAACATGAAGTAGAGGGAAGGTAGTGACAAAGGGGAAAGGGAGAGAGAGAGGGAGCTTGCGTGTCAACTGTCCCAAGTTCTAAGAGCATTCCAAAGTTGCTCATTGAAGCCAATGTTGTATATTTTATATAATCTAAATGGAATAATTCACATGACAAGTGTCAAATGTGGTGAATCTCTGATAGAAATGACAAAAAAAAACAATTCGATATCAATAGCTACGTTTATCTAGTCTATCTTGATCCCCTTAATATTGACGTTTAAGACAAAAGCACTTACATAAAGAACCATACATAGTGGGACCAAATTAATTTCTATGGTGCCAAAAATCAAATTATCTTTCAATTTTCCTAAAACTTGGTATATAAGGTTTTTTTTTGGTCGCTGATTACGAATCTGATAATAATTTTATGACAAACAAAATGGCTGACTCAATATGGCGGTCGATACATCGTTTTTTCCATGAATCAATTAGTTATTTATTATATTATATGTACTTTTTGTTATCTAGGGGTTTTTTGGGTCGCTGATTACGAATTAAAAAATTACCTTAAAGCTTTCTGAAGCTTTTTCCGGCTCCAAAATATTAAAAAAATAATCGAAACATTGCAATCTTTTCGCCACTAATCGCACCCAAACTGAAAAAGCGCCCAAAAAAATTTTATATACATTTTTAAACTCTTTAATAGACTAATAACAAAAAACAATACGCCGAACTGTATTTTACAACGTTTAACTGAAGCACGAACCTCGAAAGAACGCTATAAAATATCTGCTCGAGTACAATGCAAAACAAAAACCAGTTTTGCACCCCTCTATCCCAATGAAGGGTGATCGAACTCAAGCCTGGTTGTTGGTACGGTCTAAGTAGTTAATAAGGAACACGATATAATCGGTTTTGCATTAAAATTACGACCTTCATTTATTTGAATTTTGGCACCATAGAAATTCATTTAGTCTCACTGTGCCATATCGTCTTCCACCATGACATCGCCTGTCTTTAAATGAAATACTGTGTGGTCCTATCCATTACTAATATGAGATGGGACTCACTAATACGTCAACTGCTTGTTGAAAAATTGACAAAGTGTACAACGATTTAAACGAGTGCTAGCCGATATCAAAGCATATACTGCGTCCAAGGATTAGAATTTATTTGCACGTAAATGGGCAGCAGTAATTGAAATCGATGGTCATTATTCTTCAAAGTGGTCATTGTAAAGTGTTTTGTTTCTCTATAAAAGTTTTTTTTACAGCGAGAGAAAGAATGAAAGAGAAGGGGGGGGAGATAGAGGAGAGAGAGAGAGAGAGAGACACCCAAGAGTTGATTTACCAAGATGAATTTGTGATTTTCGTTTTTTGGAATTGTCATAAAGCACCTATGTATTCATCATCAGTCATTATTTTATGCAGAAAGCCCTTGTCCTTGAATTTAAATATCAAAAACAACTATGTCCCATAGTTTTGCTTTGTTAAGAACATTGGGCATATATGGAATTCAAAGGCCCTTTCGAATTTTATCCAGCTTTTGTGAAAGAGTAGAAATGGTTTGCTTAATATCTCCCAAAGTTGCAAATAATTCTTTAGGGTTTGGCATGGATTTAAAACCATCATTTTTTTTTGTCGTCGAAGATATTCATTTATTATTCTCTAGATCAAAGTTTCTATTCTAAAATCTCTAGAGCAACTTCTTACACATTCTAGAACGCACAACACCTTCCACTGATGTTTTACAATTTTTTTTCTTTTCCATAGACGTTCTTTTTAATTTAAATTTAAAGAGTAAGTAATGCCTAATGCGTTGCTCACGGAGCTCTATCGTGTTACTGTATTCATGATGAATTATTTGAGGTTCGGTTTTATAGTTTATTGTGTTGGTATTAGGTGTATACAAGCTTAAAGTAGGTGACACATTTTTTTATATGTGTTACAATTAATATTGGGAATGGGAATTACAATTCGCATACATTTAATATTCAGAGAAATTAACTAAATTATGTCACATGTTCCCTGTCTCTTTGACCCCACCCATCAATCTGTTATTGACAGCAGGCACAAGCGATTGAAAATTTTCCAATTAGTTATTTTATGCCTACTATGCGTTTCAGAGCTCCGATATATGAGCACAAAATTCTATCGACTGATTTCGTGATCATACGAACGAGGCAACAGTACTATATAAGAGAAATCGACGCGCTCTTCGTTGCTGGCCAAGAGTGCCCTCTTTACGAAGTCCCAGGCCCCAACTCCAAGCGCGCCAACAACTTCGTAAGAGACTTCCTGCAGGTACGTCATTAGCTCCAATAGTCATTGCACATAATCACATCAATTCGCACAGGTCTTCATCTACCGCTTGTTTTGGAAAAGCCGCGACAATCCGCGCAGGATTAAAATGGACGACATTAAAAAAGCGTTCCCGTCTCACTCCGAAAGCAGCATCAGGAAGCGGCTGAAGCTGTGCGCTGACTTCAAGAGGACGGGCATGGACTCGAACTGGTGGGTGATAAAGCCCGAGTTTCGACTCCCAACCGAGGAGGAAATCAGAGCAATGGTCTCGCCAGAACAATGCTGCGCCTACTTCAGTATGATCGCGGCCGAGCAACGCCTCAAGGACGCCGGATACGGTGAAAAGTTTCTTTTCACTCCCCAAGAAGATGACGACGAAGAAATGCAGCTGAAGATGGATGATGAGGTGAAGGTTGCTCCCTGGAACACCACTCGAGCGTACATTCAAGCCATGAAGGGCAAGTGCTTGCTTCAGTTGACCGGACCAGCCGATCCTACAGGGTGTGGGGAAGGATTTAGCTACGTTCGCGTTCCAAACAAGCCTACAGTAAGTAATTTCCAAGCGCAGTTACTTCCAGTTTAATCAAATTATTAACAGCAAAGCAAAGAAGAACAAGAGTCTCAGCCGAAACGTACCGTCACGGGTACCGACGCAGATTTACGTCGTCTTTCCCTCAACAATGCTAAAGCCCTTTTACGGAAGTTTGGTGTACCTGAAGATGAGGTATAATGTGATGACTAAATTATAAAATGATGTAAAAACTATTGCTTGTGATAGATTAAAAAGTTATCTCGTTGGGAAGTAATTGATGTCGTAAGAACTTTATCGACGGAAAAGGCCAAAGCGGGCGAAGAAGGAATGGATAAATTTTCAAGAGGAAACCGCTTTTCGATTGCGGAACATCAGGAAAGGTGATTTGTTCAATTTAAATTGTAGGCAGCAAAGTATATATTTTTTTACAGATATAAAGAAGAATGTCAGAGGATCTTTGATCTTCAGAACCGGGTCCTGGCAAGCGAGGAAGTGCTTAGCACTGACGAAGGAGAGAGCTCAGACGAAGACAGCGACGAAGATATTGAAGAAATGGGGAAGAACATCGAGAATATGCTCGCCAACAAGAAAACCAGCACGCAACTTTCGCTGGAGAGGGAAGAGCAGGAGAGGCAGGAGCTCAGGAAGATGATTATGGAAGGGGAAGGCGATAAAAAGATGAAAGACAAGAAGATTAAGGAGGAAGACGATAATCAAGATCAGTATGGATTTGCACAACAAGGTTAGTGGATTATTTTTTTAAATCTCTTTATTCTAGGAATAAACTTTGAATCTTTCAAGAAAGTACCACAACTTGATTTTTTCTCTATTACGCATTAGTTGAGCTGAATCATTGCTCTTTTAGTATTCTTAGAATTAGATTACATTCTACTATATTTTCCTATTTTACTAGTATGTAGTATGGAGAAAGAGAGAGATGTAGGGACGAGATAGAAATAGAGACAGAGATAGAGAGAGAGAATAGCTATCTTGTTCATAGTATATCTTTCTGTCCTGTCTCTCCATTAATGATTTGATTTGATAGTTTTTTTTACTCTTCTTTCTGGTGCACTTTCTACATGCCATAGCCATCTTATTCTTTGACTTCTTATAAACTGGCTAATTGTTCTATCATTATATTTATCTCATCATTTCGTCATTTATGTCATTCTTTGTTCTCTTTTCTTCATATATCTTCTGTAAAATCTTTTGTTTATGTGCTTTTGTCTTGTTCACTATCCACATTTCACTTGTGTAGGTCATAGTAGGGTCTTAACATTATTTTATAAATCTATAATTTGAACTATGAGGCACAATATTTGATTACCTCAGCTTCTATTTCCTTTTGGTCTTTACCTTCTGGTTTTAATAAAACGCCCATATAAACTTCCGCACTTCTTCTATCTTTAGTGTTTCCTCATCTGCTAATTTAACTGCACATGTGGACATGTTACTAATTCTTCTTTATTTCTTTTCATGGCCATGTATTTAGTTTTTACTATGTGTAAACCAATACTTCTTGCTGATTTTTTCGCTTTCTTAACCATCTCTCCCAACTTTTTGACCTTGCTAATAATACACTCTCGTTCACATACACTAGCACCTATTGGCTTAATTCTGTATTAATTCTGCTTTTTATGCCTTCTAGCATAATATTAAAAGGTGTTGTGGGCAGTGTGATAAACCTTTGTCTACATAAAACTCCATAATACATAATACTCCATATTATCACCTCTATAACTTCTAATATCCGAGATATACTTTACATAGCTTCTTCTTGATCTAGTATATTAGCTCTACATGTCCTTGGTACTACTCAGGTTGCTTTATGAATGTTCCTGGGATTAAAGTACGTTCTTATAATTCTCATGTTCTTGCTAGGTAGGCTGTTTTGAAAATTCTTTCAGTTTTGTTTTTATGGAACACATTTTTCCAGTTGTATTATAAAATGTCTTTTCTACTTGGTCTTCAATATGGTTGCTATAACCAATTATATATTACATGTACAAATAACATTTTGTTCTCTTTCTTATTCCCACTTACGTCTTTATTTACAGTTTTGGTTGTCCTAGTTTGGGCTGCTGGGTTTCCTTTTCTCGTTTGTTTTTTGCTCTTTCTTCTCTTATCTGACTTATTTATTTTTCTGTGGGCAGTGGTTCTTCTTTTTTGTTTTTGGTACCCGACTGTCACATTGTTTCTAACCTTTTTGTCTTCTTTAGCGTCTTTTTAATTTTATTTTGTAGTTTTTTTTTTATTTTACGGTGACGTTACTGTTTATGTAAATTATGCTTTTATCCTTTAGATGCCTTAACATATTCTTCTTTTTCTAGGCTAATTTTCTGCTCAAAATTTTCCATTTTAATTATGTAACAATTCTCAACACCAAATTAAATTTCTCTTTACTTTAATTTCAAATCCAGTTATGATAAAAATTTACTTTCATCTTTCCTTCTTCAAGCTTTTATACCTTTTTTATATTCTATCTTCTTTTCTCCCCTTTACTCTTTTTTCTATTCTACACTTTCTTTACCATTTTACTATAATATGCTTGCTTTTTTAATTCTTTAGTTCCTTCTTCATTTTGTGAATTTCTTCTTGTTGGTTATGGCACACTTCTTTCATATATTTCAGCATTTTCATTGTCACACTTTTTAGATTCTTCCATATTTTAATTTCATATTCACTCCTAGATTCTACTTTTTTCAGGTGATCTCGCCTTTTTTACTCCTAGAGATATCTTTTGATTTGTAAACTGCTATTTAAGATTCATTACTCTCATATAATCATATCTCATGATCCCTCCCCACAAAATTTTGATCTTCCACCAAGCATAGAACAAACTGTATTGTGTGTTGCGTAACCCAAAAGCTTTCATAACGTGAGGCACCTTTTTTATCTCTTTTCTGTTTTAGCAATAACTAAAATTTAAGTTTAAG